>LZPO01018034.1:23446-48679 GCA_001675575.1 Neotoma lepida | reverse complement strand
GGCGTGTTCCACCACCTCCTACTGCTAGTTCCCCATGTGACCTTGGAGTCACAGAGAACCAAATGGATTAAGGGCGTGTGCTAACTTGCATGGCTATTGTTTTTCTATTAGTGGCTGGCAGCCCCGTTTTTCCTCTGACCCTCAGATAAATTTTATTAGGGAAGACAAATAAAATATCACCACAGAGAGAATATTAGCCATTGAAGACACAATTGAAGAAATGGATACATTGCTCAAAGAAAATGTTAAATCTAAAAGTTCCCTGACACAAATCATACAGAAAATCTGAGACACTATGAAAAGAGCAAACAAAAGAACAATGGCAATATATGCAGGAAAAAAACATCAAGCTCAAAGGTCCAGAAAATATTTTTTACAAAATTGTGGAAGAAAACTATCCTAGTCTAAAGGACAGAAAGTCTATAAAGGTACGAGAAGCATGTAAAACACCAAATAGATTGTAACAAAAATGAAAATCTGCTTTTCTCATAATAATCAAAACACTAAAAATATAGAACAAAGAAAAAAATAAAAGCTGCAATGGAAAAATAATAACATATTAAGGCAGACCTATTAGAATTTCACTTGATGTCTCAATGGAGATTCAAAAATACAGAAAGACCTGAACAGATGTGTTGTAGAATCTAAGAGACCACAGAGGCCACCTCATATTGCTATACCTAGCAAAACTTGTAATCAACATAGATGTAATAAGGTATTACATAATAAAATCTAATTTATATAATATCAGTCTAAAAATCCAGCTCAACAAATGGTGCTAGAAGGAAAACTCCAACATAATGAGGTTAACTACAACCATGAAGACCAGAAAACAAATAATCTCAGATAGGTAAATTCAAAAGGGTAATATACACATAGTACCACAAATAACAACTACAAATAACTGTAATCAACAACAATCAGTCATCAAAATCTTTCAATAACAATGGTCTCAATCCCCCAGCAGAAAAACATTAGCAGAGTGGATGTAAAAAGAAAACAGGAGCATGTAAGAATAATACCTCAACATCAAGGATAAACATTACCTCAGGGTAAAGTGTTGAAAAATATTTCAAGTAAATAGTCCTAAGAAGCAATAGAATTCAAGCAAAAACTAATCAAAAGAGATAAGGAAGTGTACTTCATACTGACCAAATGAAAAATCCACCAAAGTGACATTTTAATTCTTAACATCTATGTCCCAAACAAAAGGGTACCCAAGTTTGTAAAAGAAATGTTACTACATCTAAAATCACATACCCTCGAACACTTATATTGGGAGACTTCAGAATCCTATTCTTACCAATGGACAGGTCATCTAGATGAAAAAACACAAAGAAATACTGTAGATCACATACGTTATTAATCAAATGGACATAACAGATATGTAAAGAACATTTTACTGAAACACTGAAAAATATGCCTTCTCTGAAAGTTATGGATCTTTCTCCAAAATTGGCCCAGACTTTAACACAAAGCAAGCCTCAACATATCCAAGAAAATTTAAATAACTCCCTGCATCCTATCATTGATTAAAGCTGGGTATACAACTAAACAATTTTCGGGCATTTACTCAAAGGATGCTTCTTCATTCTACCACAAGGATACTTGGTCAACCATGTTCATTGTTGCTGTATTCATAATAGTCAGAAACTGGAATAGATATTCCTCAACAAGAGAATGAATAGAGAAATTGTGGTACATGTACACAATGGTGTATTACTCACCTCTTAAACAATGACACAATAAAACATGTAGGCAAATGGATTTAAGTAGGAAAAAAACATCCAAAGTGAGTTAACCCAGACTCAGGATTAACTGAGAAAGATAAATATGATATATTTACTTATGTGTAGATATTAGTAATTAAATAAATGATAATCAACCTATTATTTATAGGTCTAGTGAGGTTAGGTATAGAGGAAGGGGATAGGGGAGACACCTGGGTCTCCTGGGAGACTCAAATAGAATATAGTTTATGACTGCTGAGGACTGCAACTTGAGGATCAGATGGGAAATAAGAGAGGAGATAGGTTTGAGAGAGGGAATGTGCAGAAGGACAGCTGGACATGAGAAGTTTTTGAGAGATGATAAGTGTCTTACCTAGGGTTTCAATTGCTGTGAAGAGATACTATGACCATGGCAACTGTTATAAAGGAAAACACTGAATTGAGGTGGCAGCTTACAGTTTCAGAGGTTTAGTCCATTATCATCTGCTGTGGGATAATGCTCTTGAACACTGGTTTAATAAAACACTGATTGGCCAGTTGCCAGGCAGGAAGTATAGGCAGAGCAAGCAGCCTAGGCGAATTCTGGGAAGAGGAAAGGAGTCAGGAGTCACCAGCCAGACACAGAGGAAGCAAGATGACAAGGTAGAACTGAGAAAAGGTACCAAGCCATGTGGCTAAACATAGATAAGAATTATGGGTTAAATTAAGTGTAAGAGCTAGTCAGTAATAAGCCTGAGCAAATGGCCAAGCAGTTATAAATAATATAAGCCTCTGTGTGATTATTTTATTAAAGGCTGCAGGACTGTGAGTGAGAGATTTGTCCCAACTGTGGGCCAGGAAGGACACAGGAAAACTTCCAACTACAAATGGTGCCCAATGTGTTGGCTTGAGTGTCCACTTGAAACCTGAGAAAATTTAATAAAAGATTCTAAAATGGAACCAAAACAGATTCCTGCTTCATATCTCATGTGGGCCACAAGACACCACAGCATTTGGGGTTGAGTGCAGCATGGCTTATTCCTACCACAGTACACAGTGGTGTCTCTAAGCTACACAGTACGATGTGTGGCAGATTTAGCTTTTGCTAGTACAGAAAAAAGTTTTGGGCTATATACTACTGGATGGCAGCACAGACCCACTGACTCCCAGAGTCAGTGGAGACCATGGCTCCCAGAGCTGGAGATAAATTACCTCTGCCATGTTGTAAAGCTAAAATGGGTGGAGTCAGCAGCAAAGGCTGCCACTTCAGTCCTAAACAATGCAGCTTAGTAGTTTATAATCTCTCCTTGTCAGAGAAGGACTATAGGTTCGCAATTAGACAGATTCAGATGAAATAAAACTCTAAATGGTTTACAGTGCACATAAAAATATATATAGGCTTGAAAGAGAGAGGAAAAGGAAGATAGACAGTTATACAAAGAAATAGTTTTAAAAAATAAAGTCTTTTAAAGAGACAGTAAAAGTAATATAAAAAATAAGCCACATAATAATGGAAATCACAAACAGAGTCTGGATTATATTGTCTTTGGGGTTTTTAACTGCAGAAAGACATTTGATTATAAAGGCTGAGGAGTTAAACCAATATATATATATTTTAAACGTATCTTGATTTCAAAATTTGGGTCTAAGGATACATTGCTTTGGAAAATAAGTTCTGCTTTTGTTTCCACAGAAGATGAGAACCTATGGATTGCTTCCAGGCTAATATGGTTTGATCAGCCACAACCCACTGAAAGGTCTCCGATGACACCATGGCCCAACATCCAGAATGGCTTCAAGGCAACTGGCTCAGACAATGTAGCCTCACAGTCTATTCCAGTCAGGACTTGACCATAGTTGTTAATTTTCTCAGGATCCCCATAACATTTCCAGCACCCTCACCCAGCAGGAAGTAGTATGAGAAACTATGCCCAAATTCCCTCAAAATTTCTTAAATGTTTATTTTTATTTAAAGGTGGTTAATTATAAATGTAATCTCTTTCTAAAGAAAAAAAGGGACTATAGATATGATAGCATAAACAGTAACAACTTGTTTAAAATGTTTTACATTGCTATGGGTTTTAGTTTATTGATACAAATTTAAAGTTAATTTTGCTATACTGTATATATATTTCTACTCTCATTTAAGGTATTATGTTTATATATCTCATTTAAATTTTAATAGATAATTAAGAAATACAGATTAATAGTTAATCATCTATGATAATCAAACTTATAATCATATTAGTTGTTTTTTAGGTATACAAAGATATATTTCAGATAGATAGATAATCCTTAAACACTTCAAAGACCTACAAAATATGGCATTTAAAATGTTTTAAAAACTTAGACTTTCTGGACAGTGAGACACATCTGCTCCTGGCAACACCAATTTACTTCAAAGAGAAAGATGTGCATCAAAGACACTCTATATGGAGTTTATCTTCTTGGCATAACTGGCCATTTGGGCAAGAAATTGTTCTTACCTGGACTGCTTGACAAAATGTTGTATCGACTGGACATGAAGGACCCATGGAAAAATGACCACTAAATTTTTGCAAAACAAGGCCAGATAATTCTTCAGGTTCCTGCTTCGCAGAGGAGACTGCCAGACATTCTACAGGACACAGAGAAGCAACTGGGAGGCTCTATGCCTATAGGCTGAAGATGGATGCCCCAATATTGCAGAGGAACTTTGGATGACTGTCCAGGCAGCCAGCTGTCTCTGTCATTCTAGATTTTTGGAAGTTGCTTACAGTACACTTCCTATTTACTTAGGTAATATTATATTCTTCTGCAGTCTTTGATGTAGTTGAATACTAGATAGTTATAATTTTCCTTGGCTATGATAAAAGATAAATTAGATATAAAACTTTAGACTCACAGATATAGGATAAATAGAATATTTTCTTTGAATTTGCCAAATATAAATAGACTAGATATTATAACTATAATTCTTGCTTGATAACTGTTTTGTTATATGTAATTTTATTATGTTACAGTTAAAACTTTCCTTTTTCATTACACAGAAAAGGGGAAATTCTGTAGTACAATGCTCTTGAACACTAGTTTAATAAAATGCTGATTGGCCAGTAGCCAGGCAGAAAGTATAGGTGAGGCAAGCAGCTTAGATGAATGCTGAGATGAGGAAAGGTGTCAGGAGTCACCAGCCAGACAAAGATGAAGCAAGATGACAAGGCAGAACTGAGAAAAGGTACCAAGCCATGTGACTAAACATAGATAAGAATTATGAGTTAATTTAAATGTAAGAGCTAGTCGGTAATAAGCCTGAGCTAATGGCCGAGCAGTTAAAATTAATATAAGCTTCTGAGTGATTATTTTATAAGCAGCTGCGTGACATGGGTGGGAGAGATTTATCCTGATGGCAGGACCGGGCAGGACCAGAGAAACAATTCAACTACAATCATCATGGCAGGGAGCATGACAGCATGCAGGCAGACATGGTGCTGGTTACATCTTGATACATAGGCAACAAGAAGTGGACTGTGACACTGGGTGGTAACTTGAGCATAGGGTATTTCAAAGCCTCCTCCCACAGTGACACACTTCCTCCAACAAAGCCTCATCTCCTAATAATGCCACTCCTTATGAGTTTATGGGGGCCAATTACATTCAAACTACCATAATATGAAGCACAGTGCAATGGAAACTTCCTAAAATATATGAAAGTGATCCTAATGAGGTCTCTAAATCATGATGGAGACAGAGTACCAACTGGCCACTTTGTCATTAAGAGAGGAATCCAGAAGTGAGACTGAGTTGTATTCAATTGAGTTATTGGCCAAGGGGATCCCATGGAAATCCCCAAACAACCCAGGCTGTTGGTAAGACAATTGTTTGATCTCTGCAGATTGATAGAGGGGCCCCATTGCGAAGGACAACACCCACACAGCCCACTGAAAGTGAAGAAGTTAAGCTGGTTCCCACATGAAGCCTTCCTCCCTACCTTCTAGTTTCTTTGATGTGATAAGGTATTCTACAGGCTACCAAAAGAGAAATATGAACACCAAACCAGCCACAAAACCTTTGACTTTCAAACTATCTGGCCTGCAAGATGTTCTGGGGCAATTATGGCAAAGAACATGTGGGGATGTCCAAACAATGTCTGATTTGACCTAGGGCCTATTCATTGTGGTGGAACTCATATCCAGCATTGATTTGACTTAGGGCACACTCATTGGGTTGGAACCCATACCCATACTCTGGTGACCAGCAACCGCAGACTATGTAGCTCAGACACCTGGGGTGAAACCAAACACTACTGTCTTAAAAAAAGTGACTCTTAGTGATGTATTGCTATACTTGTAGGTCAGTGCATTATTCAGTCATCATCAGAGAAGCTTCCTTCTGCAGCAGAAGGGAACAGATACAGAGACCCACAGACAAACAGACATTATTTGGAGAAAGAATTCTTGGAACACACAGCTCTAGATGGGGTGCTTCTATCAAAGCCTTCCACTCTGAGCTCAGGAAACCCTGTGGAAGAGGAAGCAGAAAGAGGATAAGAGCTAGAGGGGATGGAGGACACCAGGAGAACAAGGCTCTCAGAATCCCTAAGGAAAGCTCATATGAACTCACAGAAACTGTAGCATGAAGCATAGGGCCTACAGAGGTCTACACCTGGTCTTCTATATATTTATATATACTAACTTTCAGCTTAGTATTTTGTGGGATTTCTGAGTATGTGAACAGTGTGTTTCTGATTCTTGTGCCTGCTTTATGGGCTCTTTTTCTTGTGTTAAGTGTCTTTGCCCAGCTTCAATGGGATGTTTTTTGTTTTATCTTATATTTTATTTTGTCATGTTTGCTAAAATAAATAAATGATAATCCTGTACTTAAACTGTCTATATAAACTAATGATAGTGGAATAAGTAAATCAAGTAGGGCCAAAAACAATTGATTAGTTTTTATTTCTTTTTTTTTAAATTTATGATCCTTAGTCAGATTGTCATGCAATTAACTGTTCTTATATTTGTGTAGTTTGGGTAATGTGAAAGCTAGAATAAATAGTGCTAACTTCTGCAACATTGAAACTTCAAATCTTAGCAGTTAATTTTAATTAAATTTTCTCAGCTCAAAAAAAACCCATTCTTTTAGATAGCATAATCCATACATACCTCAAAGGAATCAGTGGTACTTACTATTTCTCAATAAGTAGTAAACAGAGTTCTTTTATAATTAGTAAATACATGAAGTTCAGAGTGAACATCACTATAGCAACAAAGCAAGTTAGTATAGCAGCTGTCTAGATACCAGAGGCAAAAACATATTAGTATAATCATTTACTAATAATTAATTTCATCATTTAGGTGTGGAATTTTGTGGGCTCTAGCTTACAGATTTCGTATATGTCTTTAAAATGATCAGTCTTATGAAAAATATTATTTCTTCATCCTGTGAATGGCCAAAATCTACATGTGTTTCCCTTTTTCTTACTGTATGAACAGTTGGAATTCATTCTGTAAACAAAATATTAGTGTATAATTGTCTATTGTTACCAACAGGCATAATGATATACACCAGATCGCTAGACCTTGTTGATTTTGTTTAAATAAAACGGTGTATTGTTCTTTTTGGTCATCTTTGTACAAGCTAGAGTTGCCTGAGAAGAGGGATCCTCAACTGAGGAATTACTTCCACCAGATTGACCCATAAACATGTCTCTTGGGGGCATTTTCTTGATGAATAGTTTATGTGGAAGTGTCCAGACAACTGAGGATGGTACCACTCCTAGGCAGGTAGTTCAGGCTTCTATAAAAAGCTGAACTGAGCAAGCCATGAAGAACAAACAAGTAAGCAGCATTCTTCGATGGCCTCTGCTTCAGTTCCTATATCAAGTTTCTTGCCTTGAGTCTGTCCTGACTTCCCTCAATGATAAACTGTGACTTGAGATTTACGTGAAAAGATACATCCTTTCCTTCCCATATTGCTTTTTGTCATAAGGTCTTATCACCTCATTATCTTTGTCTTCCATGCTTATAAAAGAATTTGCCAAAATTATAATAAGATTTTAGATAATAAACTGAGTACTTTTTTCAAGGGCAGTTTATTTTGTAAATTAATAATCTTATGCTGATTGTAAACAATGTGCTAAGAGTAATATCTGAATAATCTTAAATCACTTACTTCAGTTTTTATAGTGTTTCACATTAACATTTTTTCTTATGAATGAATCATTTACCTTATGACACAGCTTAGAAGAGTTTAGCTAATTGAGAGCAACTTGAGACCAGATCCCTATGTAGGAATAAAACTGATCGCACTCAGTCTGGACCTTAAGGGAAGAGATGTATGCTGATAAAAGAGATCATGAATTGTCTCAATTCCAAGGGTTGATACTTTAACATATAGCTATTTATAAGTTTTTGCCAGGTACTAGAGCATTCATTGTAAGTAAAATTATGTAAAGGGAGGACTTCAGTTTGCAAATATATGAGTTCTCTAAATATCAGTGCATGGCTAGTTCATAAATACAGTGACTGATGTTCACTTATGCAGAATAATAATTTTTAATAGGAAAGATTGGAAACACTACTTATTGGTCCAGAGCACTCTGCTGTTTTTACAGAGGACCCAGGTTGGGTTACAAGCAAACATCTAAGGCAGCTCTCAACTTCCTTTAATTTCAGGTTCCAGTGTTCTGACACCCTCATCCTCCTGTAGGCAGCTTCATGCATGTGGTTCACATATGTACACTATGGAATACCTACATACATATAGAATAAACAAATAATCTTAAAACAATAATTTACAACAGGATAGTGCATTATTTTAGTAACTTTAATTGCAGGCTGATTTAAAAAGACAAATATCTTGGGAATATGTCTCATTTAACTATTGTTTAGCATAATGTATCCCTTATGGCTCATTTTCTTAGTTAATGATCAGCATCCCCAACATTTATTCTTAATGTGATTAGGAAATTTGTGTTCTGCAAGATGATGATGGAATAAGATAATAGAAACATTTATTATATGTACTTATTTTTATTACATGTTTAAAGTAAAGTCATCTTAAATATAATGTTCTAAAATGTTATTTAATAAGAGTCATATACTGTGGACTATAAAGACAAAAATAATATAGTTCATAAAAATTCATTATTTAATGCACTATATTATGTTGTAATGCACAAATATTTACATGAAAAGGAACTTAGAAACAATAAATCATATAATAAAAAAGGTACAGTAAGATAAGTTTACCTGAAATTTCAATGCATAATTGTTTCCAGTATTTCTGATAGTATCATATCAGTCTTTGTCTTAGTTAGGTTTTCATTGCTGTGAAGAGACAGCATGACCATGGCAACTCTTATAAAGAAAACATTTAATTGAGGGTGCACCTTTACAGTTTTAGAGGTTCAGTCAATTATTGTCATGGCCAGCAGAATGGCAGTATATAAGCAGAGGTGGTCGTGGAGCTGAGACTGCCACATCTTGCAGGAAGAATAAATCAACTGACAAACTGGGTGGTATCCTGGGGATATGAAACCTCAAGTGCCACCCCAACAGTGACACACTTCCTACAACAAGGCCATACCCACTCCAACAAAGCCACACCTCCTAATAGTGTCACTTTCTATGAAATTATGGGATTATGGGGGCCAATTACATTGGAACTACCACATTCCACTCCCAGGACTCTATAAGCTTGTAACAATATAATAGTGAAAATTGTATTTAGTCTAACTTCAAAAGTCCCCATAGTCTATCACAGTCTCAATAATGTCCAAAAGTACAATGTACAAAGTCTCTTCTGAGACACATGACAATCCCTTAATTGTACTCACCAGTAAAATGTCAAAATAAAAGTGTAGATCATATACTTCTAATGTATATTGGCACAGGATATATATTACCATTCCAAAATGCAGGGAAGAGATCATAATGAGGAAATGCTGGACCAAAACAAGATCAAAAACCATCTGGGCAAACTCCAAACTCTGCAGTTCCATGTCTGATGTCAAAACGCTCTCTACATCTCCAATTCCATTCAGCTTTGTTGACTACAACACACTTCTTTCTCTTGGGCTGGTTCCACTCCCTGCTAGCAGCTCTCTTCAGGAGGTATCTCATGACTCTGGAACCTCTAACATCTTGGGTTATTATAAATACCAACCATACAGTATCTGGGATCCACTCACATTCTTCTGGACTCCTCCGAAGTGCTTGGGTCACTTCTCCAGCTATGTACCCTGCAGTACACACAGCTCATCTTCTATGTTCTGGCTTGTTCCACTCATTGCTGCTGCTGTTCTTAGTGATCATCCCATGGTACTGACATCTCCATAACCCTGAGGTCTTCTGCTGAAGCTGGGCTGCAGTTTCACCAATAGCCTCTCAGGCTCTCCTCATAGTGCCAAGCCTCAACTTCTTGGCAAGACCCCTTCAGTCCTGGTTTTTCAAGTGCCACTGAGGCTGCATCTTCACCAATGGCCTTTGCTGGCCTCTCACAGTGCCAAGTCTCAGCTGTTCTCCATGACCCCCTTATGCCTTCCAAACCAGTACCACCTGGGTGATGTTTACACATTACCATGTCTAGCTGCCAGCATGAGATACAACCTTGGCTCTCTCTGGAACATAGCTTCTCTGTGCTCTCAGGAAACACTTACCAGAAGATTTGACCTCAGTGATGCAGGTCTCTTTTTAATCACTGCTTAATTTCTTAGCTTCAGCCGACCGGCATCAAGTATCCCAGCAAAGAAAAATCTTTCTTTAGTAGTTCTGGTATCTTGTTAATCACAGTTGATTCTTAAGCCGCAGATAACCAGAACCACAGTATCTTAACTCCTTTATTCTATCCTTAACTCTAAAGCCAGAACTACTTGGCCAATGCTGTCATGTTCTGCTGCTTGCTGGGGCTGGAACATGGGCCCTTTGTTTAGTTATATCTTTATGAGCTTTCTGACTTTCACTTCCTATGCTTGGCTGTCCTGCAACTTGCTCTGCAGACCAGGCTGGCCTTGAACTCACAAAGATGTGCCTGCCTCTGCTTGCCTCTGCCTGCCTCTGCATCTGGAGTGCAAGGCTGATTAAAGATAGGTGCCACCAATGCCTAGCTCACCACTCCTTTTATTCCATTTCTTAATCCATTTATCTCCTTAAACAGTTGATTAAGCTTGAGTCCACTTTATGGTGCCCTTTTCTCCTCAAATATTTTTCTTTGCTTAGCTTGCTCTTTTCATTATAAATTTTCATTAGAGTTACCAGTAGCTTCCACATGACAGACTCTATACTAGGCTGTTTTGATATTTCTTCTGCAAATGGAATTATTCCAAAACTCTTCGCTTTAGCCAGAGTCAGACTCTTCAAGGCAAGGGAAAAGGCAGCCACTTCCATCACCAAAATATCACAAAAATGATTTCTAGGCAAAGTACTAAAATTCTCTGAAACCTCTTGAGCCAGCTCCTGGCATTTCAAATTATTACCAACACCATTGTCTTCCATGTTCCTACTTGTATGCCCATTAAGCAGTGCTTAGAGTATTCTACTGCTTTCCTAACCCAAAGTACAAAAGTCCTTATTACTCCAAACAAATGCATGGTCAGGCTGATCACAGCGATACTCCAGTCCCTGGTACCAACTTCTGTCTTCATTTGGATTTTCATTGCTGTCAAGAGTTTCAGAGGTTCAGTCAATTATAGTCATAGCAGAGAGGATGGCAGCATGCAGGCAGAATTGGTGGTGGAGCTGAGACTGCTATATCTTGCAGGCAACAGGTAATCAACTGACTAACTGGATGGTATCCTAAATATATGCAACCTCAAGGCCTGTGCCCATAGTGACACACTTCCTCCAATAAGGCCATACCCACTCCAATAAAGCCACACCTCCTAATAGTACCACTTTCTATGAGATTATACGATAATGGGATTAAGGGGTTCAATTACATTCAAACTATCACAGTCTTGTTTGTAGGAAATACTTTGTCCATTATACATGTACATTTTTCTGTATTGTGGCCACAGAACTAGCAATACAATACACAATACAGCTCACTGTATTGCAAAGAAATGGGTACTGAATATCCATTTAGGCTGACTATCTCTACTTTTCTAAATATATATCTAGGGTTTGAAGTATTTTCCCAATAGAGTTTGATTCACATAAGACATGTTGTATTTTAGAAATATACCTGTGACCTTCATAGATAAGCAGTCAATTAAACTGCATGCGGAAAAGTTCTTTGTATAGAACTGTTTCTTATATTTTCTTTGTGTTCAAAGATTCTTTTTCTTTTTTAAAGTTATTTATTATTTTTTAATATATTTTACATTCAGACCACAGTTTACCCTCCCCCCTCTCCTCCCATTCCCTACCCATTACCTCCCTTCTCCTCATCACTCCTTTGTTTTTATTCAGAAAAAGGCAGGCCTCCCATGGATATAAAATATGGCATAATAAGTTGCAGTAAGACTAAACACTTCCCCTTGTATTAAGGCTGACAAGGCAACCCAGTATGAGGAATAGGGTCCCAAAAGCCAGCCAAAGCAATAGGTCCAAGCCCTGCTCCTACTGTGAGGAGTCCCACAAGCAGACCAGCTACACAACTGTCACACATAGGTAGATTATCTAGTTCAGTCCCATGCAGGTTCCCTGGTTGTCAGTTCAGTCTCTGTAAGCTCCCATGAGCCCATGTTAGTTGATTCTGTGGAATTTCTCATGGTATACTTGACACCTCTAGCTCCTACAACCCTTCCTCCCCCTCTTCAGAAGGATTTCCTGAGTTCTACCTAATGTTTGGCTGTGGGCCTCGGCATCTGACGTCATTTGATAGAAGAGGCCTCTTTAATGACAATTGGGCTAAGCACGAATCTATAAGTACAGCAGAATATTATTAGGCATCTTTACATTGACTTTTTTTTCTCCATTAGTGTTTGTTTCTATCCTAGGTTTCTGGATTCTCCAGCCTCTAGGTCCTGGTGCTCCAGGTAGTATCAGGCTCCTTCTCATGACATGAGTTTCAGGCTGGGCCAGTCATTGGTTGGTCACTTCAACAAACTCTGCACCACCTTTACCTCAGCATAGGCCATAGGAAGGACAGACTGAAGGTCAAAGGTTTGTGGCTGGGTTGGTGTTCTAATCCCTCCACAGGAAGACGTGCCTGGTAACAGGAGATGGCCAGTTCAGGCTACATATCCCCTATTGCTATGTGTCTTAGCTGAGGTCATCCTTGTAGAGTCCTAGGAGTTTCCCATGCACTAGGATTCTACCTCACCTCAAAATGCCCCTGTTTTCCAGTTGTCTTTCAGTACTCATCCCCTCCATTATCACCACCTGATCCCTCATGTTCCCATCCTTACCTTCTCTTAGTTCTCCTGTGAAATCTCTTCTATTTAAACTTCCTAGAGAAATCCAAGGTGCCTGCCTTGACCCCCTTGGATCCTCAGCCTCTCTGAGTCTGTGGATTGTAGCATGTTTATCCTTTACTTTGTAGCTAATATCCACTTATAATTAAGTACATACCATGTTTGTCTTTCTGGGTTTGGATTACCTCACTTAAGATGATTTTTTTCCATTTGCCCACAAATTTAATGATGTCATTTCTTTAACAGTTGAGTAATAACCCATTGTGAAAATGTACCACATTTTCTTTACCCATTCTTCAGATGAGGGGCATCTGGGTTGTTTAAAGGATCTGACTATTACTAATAAAGGTGCTATGAAAATAGTTGAGCAAGTGACCTGTGGTATGATTGATCATCCTTTCAGTATATGCCCAAGAGTGGTATAGCTGGGTCTTGAGGTAGAGCATTCCCAATTTTCTGAGAAACTAGCATACCGATTTCCAAAGTGGCTGTACAAGTTTGCACTTCCCCCAGGAATGGAGGAGTGTTCCCCTTACTCCACATCCTGGCCAGCATTATTTATCACTTGTTTTTTGGTTTTAGCCATTCTGGCAGATGTAAGATAGAATCTTAAAGTCATTTTGATTTGCATTTCCTTGATGGCTAAGCATGTTGAGCATCTTGTTAAGTGTTTCCCAGCCTTTGATATTCTTCTGTTGAGAATTTTCTGTTTATACCAATATTCCATTTTTAACTGGATTGTTTGGTTTGTTGATGTCTAGTTAGTTGAGTTTTTTATAGATTTTGGATATCAGCTCTCTATCAGATGTGGGAGTAATGAAAAATCTTCTCATACTGTACACTGCTTTCCTGTCCTATTGGCAGTGTCCTTTGCCTTACAGAGTTTTTCATTTTCATGAAGTCACATTTATTAATTGTTGATCTAAATGTTGTCTGCATTATTGATATTATGTTCAGGAAGTTATCTCTTGTGCCAGTGCATTCAAGATTATATACCACTTTCTCTTCTATCAGGTTCAATGTACCTGGATTCATGTGGAGGTCTTTGATCCACTTTGACTTGAGTTTTGTTCAAGGTGATAGATATAGATTTATTCAAATTATTCTACATGCCAACATCTAGTTAAATGAACACCTTTTGTTGGAGATGTTCTTCTTTGTCTATTGCATAATTTTGCCAAAAATCAGGTGACCATAGGTGTGACATAAAACATAGGTTTTATGTCTGTGGCATAGATTGAATTATATTGATCCACCTGTCTGTCAGATGAGAAGAAACTGGCAGAATTCTTTATTGCTGGTATAGCATCAGCTTCAATAACCCCTCTTGGCACCCGATTGGCTGTCAGCCATTTCCTTGGCTATGTTTGCTTCTTCTCATTGGCCCCGTCAATCTGAAGAATGTATGAATTATGCCAATATTATGCTGTTTTTATTTCCATACCTCTGTAGTAGAGCTTGAAATCAGGGATAGTGATACCTCTGGAAGTTCTTTTCTTGCACAGGATTCTTTTAGCTATCCTGTGTTTTATCTTTTTCCATATGAAGTTCAGTACTGTTTTTTCAAGGTCAATAAAGAATGGTATTTGAATTTTGATGGGAATTGCACTAAATATTTAGATTGCTTTTGATAAAGTGGCCATTTTTATTATGTTAATCCTACTGATTCATGAACATGGGAGTTCTTTCTATCTTCTGATACCTTCTCCTTTTTTTTTTTTTCAACAACTTGAAGTTCTTGTCATACAGGTTTCATTTGCTTGGTTAGAATCTCTCCAAGATATTTTATATTATTTTTGGTTATTGTGAAGGGCTTTGTTTCCATGGTTTCTTTCTCATCTGGTTTGTTGTGTATATAGAGGAGGACTACTATTTTTTTGAGTCAATCTTGTACCTAATAAGTTCACTAAAAGTGTATCAACTGTAGGAGTTCTCTGGTAAAATTTTTGGATTCACTTATGTATACTATCATATCATCTGCAAAAAAAATGATAATTTGACTTCTTCTTTTCCAGTGTCTATCCCTTTCATCTCCTTTAGTTGTCTTATTGCTCTAGCTAAAACTTCAAGTACTTTATTGAATATACATTGAAAAGAGTGGACAGCCTTGTCTTGTTCCTCACTTTAGTGGAATTGCTTTGAGATTCTCTCCATTTAATTTGATATTGGCTATCAAATTGCTGTATATTGTTTTAATTATCTTTAGGTATGTTCCTTGTACTCTAATCTCTTATGATTTTATCTCAAGTTAAAAGAATTTTATCACGAAGTGGTGATGGATTTTGTCAATGGCTTTTTCACCATCTAAGAGATGGTCATGTGACTTTTTATTCCAGTTTGTTTATGATGGATTACATTGACAGATTGTATTATGTTGAACCGCACTTGAATCTGTGTAATGAAGCCTACTTGATGGTCTTGTTGATGTGTTCTTGGATTTTGCTTGCAAGTATTTTGTTGATTTTTGTTGCATCAATATCCATGACAGAAATTGGTCTGTAATTCTCTTTCTGTGTTGGATATTTGTGTGGCTGGTGTATCAGAGTGACTATGGTCTCACAAAATTTGTTTAGTAATATTCCTTCTGTTTCCTTTTGTTGAATAATTGGAGGAGTATTGTTATTAGGTTTTCTAAAACCATCTAGCCCTGGGCTTTTTCTGGTTGGGCGGCTTTTAATGACTGCTTCTATTTTTCTTATAGGTTATTGTGGGGAGAAAAGGAGCCAGCCAGGCTGGCAGGGCCACAGCTGCCTTGGCAGTATGCATATGCATGTGCAATAACAACTTCCCTTAAACCAACCTGGAGTCTGCTTCTGTGCTTGGTGATTGATGACTTACATACTTCAGATTGACGGGGCCAATGAGAAGAAGCAAACATAGCCAAGGAAATGGCTGACAGCCAATCGGGTGCCAAGAGGGGTTATTGAAGCTGATGCTATACCAGCAATAAAGGATTCTGCCAGTTTCTTCTCATCTGACTCCTGGTGTCTGCATCATTGACTCTGCACCTTCTCTCCCCCTCCTCCAATAGGTGTTCAGGCAGTTTGGATTGTAACAATGGGGTTCAGCCCATAACAAGTTATAGGTCTATCTAAAATGTTCATCTGATCTTGATTTAAATTTTGTAAGTGGTATCGACCAAGAAAATTAACCATTTCTTTTAGGATTTCCAATTTTTACAGTACAGGTTTTGAAGTGTGACCTAATGATTCTCTTGATTTCTACAGTGTCTGTTGTTATGACTTCCTTTTGTTTTTTGATCATATGAATTTTTATATTCTCTCTGCCTTTTAGTTGGTTTAGATAAAGGTTTGTCTTCATTGTCAACTGAACAATGAAACATCTCAGATGAGTTCTGAAAGCTGCAGTAATCTATGGATATAGGAACAGGAATTTGAGTGATTCTAGGAAATTTATATTAGTGATAAATATTTTTACTATCAATATTATATGCCTGAACACTAAACATAATTAAAATAATGATTTGTTATCATTGGATATGTTTGATTTTTCACTTACAAAGGAGAGGGCACATATAACATATACATACATACTCAAGATTTTAACCTGAAGAAATAGTAATAATGTAATAAATAAAATGCTACTCTGTATATTAACTCATATTTATAAGCCACCACTATATAGAATTTATAATAGAACAAAGCAAACATATTTTGTTATTAAGAAGTTCATGGTGCTGCCAATATTAAAATGACTCAAGGCAAAATTCATTTAAGCATGTCAGTTTCTGCTATATATAAGTTGTGCGATACAAAGATGGAGAAACAACTTAAATGCCTGTCAGCAAATGAACAGAAAAAATAATATGGTACAGACATACAAAGTGATGATATTCAGCCTTGGAAAAAGAGAAAATTATGCAACATACGATGATATAAAGAAACTTTGAAGGGAGTAAACAAGTTAAAAATATAAAGACTTCATGGTCCCACTTACATTAATTATCTAAAACAGTGAAGTACTTAGAATCAAAGAATGAACTGACACTTGCCATGAGCTAAAGGGAGGGGGATGGGAATTACCAATCCAGAGATAAAAGAATTCAATTGAGTAAAAGGATAAAAGTAACCCTAGATATGTGTGCAATTATATCTAGTCAAAATAAAGTTTATGATATACTTAAATTTGTGCTGTGAGGGTAATTCCAATGCCAAGTATATTTACCAAAATAACACGTTCTTTAAAATGTTCACTTCAGCATATTATTTATTCTTTTGTTCATAACTTCTTTTTATGAAAGTATGAATGGCAATAAAAATTAATGTCAAAGACTTGGACCATTATACTCATGAACTCACAATAGCTGTGGTTGCCTGAAAAAGATCTTCACAAGAGCAAGCTAGTCAGGATTCCAGCTCAGAAGAGTAAGAGGCACATGAGCCTCCACCCCTAAGGAACTTGGCGGTTTTCAGCTATTAGGGATAGAAGAGAGTCAGTTTGTTCAGTTGTGTGCTGTCTTGTAGACTGGCCATGATCCAGTGGAGGGCCCCATACAAATGCACATATAAATAGCACTAATGAGATTCAGTGAATTATAAAAGTGAAAAATGAGGATATGAAGCTGGAAAAGGGATGTAGGGAATTAAACCAAGAGGATTTGGAGGGAATAGGAAGTGACTATGATAAAAATACATTAAAAACATATATGAAGCTCTCATCAGATAAATTAAAAATTTATAGTAAAAATTAGCTTAAGGAGTTTCTGTGTTAAAGTAATGTAAAATGAACAAACTGGAGACAATACCGAATTTAGATAGATGCATCACTTTCAACTAATTTTACTAAAGCTGAGCCTGTACCTGAGCCTATACCTGAAGCTGTATACTCTACTGCTCCAAAGCCAATAATGATATAATTTTAGTGATCATTCTACCTACATCGTGGTGTTAGGAATCAGAATGGCTGATGTACCCTCTCAAGTGCAACATAAATACCAAGAATGTGAGTCAGCTGTCAATAGTCACATCCAGCTGAAGTTGCATGCCATATATATGTACCTGTCTAAGGCTTTCCACTGTGATCATCAGAAGGTTGCCTTGGGGCATTTGAAAGATTTTTCCTTTTGCCTGCAAATTTCATATGGTCATTGTTTTTCTCTGCTGAGTAGTACTCCATTGTGTATATGTACCACATTTTCTTAATCCATTCTTCAGTTGAGGGGCATCTAGGTTGTTTCCAGGTTCTGGGTATTATGAATAATGCTGCTACTAACATAGTTGAACATGTATCCCTGTGGTATGATTGAGCATTCTTTGGGTATATGCCCCAGAGTGGTATAGCTGGGTCTTGAGGAAGATTGATTCCCAGTTTTCTAAGAAACCACCATACTGATTTCCAAAGTGGCTGTACAAGTTTGCACTCCCACCAACAGTGGGGGAGTTTTCCCCTTGCTCCACATCCTCTCCAACATAAGCTGTCCTCAGTGTCTTTGATCTTAGCCATTCTGATAGGTGTAAGATGGTATCTCAGAGTCATTTTGATTTGCACTTCCCTGATGACTAAGGATGTTGAGCAATTCCTCAAATGTTTCTTGGCCATCTGAGATTCTTCCATTGAGAACTCTCTGTTTAGCTCTGTGGCCCATTTTCTAATTGGATTGTTAGATATTTTGATGTCTAGTTTCTTGAGTTCTTTATATATTTTGGAGATTAGCCCTTTGTCTGATGTGGGGTTAGTGAAGATCTTTTCCCATTCTGTAGACTGTCATTTTGTCTTATTGACTGTGTCCTTTCCCTTACAAAAGCTTCTCAGTTTCAAGAGGTCCCATTTATTAATTGCTGCTCCCAGTGTCTGTGCTACTGGTATTATATTTAGGAAGTAGTCTCCTGTGCCAATGCATTCAAGTGTCCTTCCTACTTTCTCTTTTATCAAGTTCAATGTAATTGGATTTATGTTGAGGTCTTTGATCCACTTGGACTTGAGTTTTGTGCATGGTGACAGATACGGATCTATTTGTAATCTTCTACATGTTGACATCCAGTTATGCCAGCACCATTTGTTGAAGATGCTTTCTTTTTTCCATTGTACAGTTTTGGCTTCTTTGTCAAAAATCAGGTGGTCATAGGTGTATGGATTAATGTCAGGGTCTTCAGTTAGATTCCATTGGTCCACATGTCTGTTTTTATGCCAGTACCAAGCTGTTTTTATTATTACAGCTTTATAATAGAGCTTGAAGTCAGAGATCGTAATGCCTCCAGAGGTTGCTTTATTGTACAGGGTTCTTTTAGCTATCCTGGGTTTTTTGTTGTTCCATATGAAGTTGAGTATTGTTCTTTCCAAGTCTGTGAAGAATTGTGTTGGAATTTTGATGGGGATTGCATTGAATCTGTAGATTCCTTTTGGTACTAGAAAATAACATCCTGAGTGAGGTAACCCAGTCCCAGAAGGTCAAATAAGGTATGTACTCACTCATAAGTGGGTACTAGATGTAAAGCAAAGGATAACCAGACTACAACCCACAGGTACAGGGAGGAACCTAGGAGGGATGCATGTATTGCCCAGCAGGAGAGAAATGGATGAGATCTACATGGGCTGACTAGGAGTGAGGGGGAGGAAATAAGGGGCAAGGGATGTAGGATGAGAGCATAAGGGAGTGGGAGGTTTGAGCTGGAACAGGGACAGAATGAGAGAGCAAGGAAGGAGATAACATGATAAATGAGAGAATCATGGGAATAGGGAGAACCAGAGTGCTAAGGGAGTTCCTGAGAGTCCACAGGGATGAACCCACCTTAAACCACTGGAAATAATTGATAGGGTATCTGAACTGGCCTACTCTGGTGATTACATGGATGAACACCCTAACTGCTACCATGGAGCCCTCGTCCAGTGACTGATGGAGACAGATGTGGAGATACATGTCTAGGCACCAGGCAGAGCTCCAGGAGCCCAATCGATAGGAGACAGGAGCCCTCTATGAGCAAGGGACTACAAGATCATGATGGGAGGGTACACAGAGATGGCCAGCCAAACTAGTGGAGATGCATGAACTATGGACCCATAGCTGAGAAGCCCCCATGAGCCCTCATCCAGAGACAGATGGAAGCAGATGCAGAGATTCACAGCCATCACCAGGCAGAGCTCCAGGAGTCCAACTGATGAGAGAGAGGAGAGATTCTATTAACAAGGGACATTGAGATCATGAAGCCAGCCAGGCTGGTGGAAATGCATGAAATGTGGACCAATAACTGTGTAGCCCCTCATAATGCTGGACTGGGCCCTCTGGAAGCTTGAGAGAGTTGTTTGGCTTGAACTGTTTGAGGGCCCCCAGGCAGTGGGATCGGGATCCGTCCCCGGTGCAGGGGCTGACTTTTTGGAGCCCAGTGCCTATGGTGGGACACCTGGAGTAGTCTTGGCACAGGGAGGAAGGTCTTCCCCTGCCTTGGCTGAGAGTGCCAGGCTCCAGAGACTCTCCATGGTAGACCTTGTCTTGGAGGAGATGTGTAGATGAAAGTTTGTCTGGTTTTGCTCCTGATCCCACCCAGCTCCCACGGCCACTTAGACCCAAATAAACACACAGAGGCTTATATAATTTTTAAACGATGGCCCTGGCAGGCTTCTCGCTAGCTAGCTCTTACATCTTAAATTAACCCATTTTATGAATCTATGTCACCATGTGTTCCACGTGGTGGCTTTACCTGTGTGTCGTTACATGCTGCTTTCTAGATGGCAGAATGGCGTCTGCCCCCCGCTCTGCTTTCTGCTGCTCTCCCCCTAGTTTGAATGTCCCGCCTAACCTTAAATGGGAATGGGCGGGTGAGTTGAGGGGGAGCCTGACGGGGCGGGAGGACAGAAGAGAGGGGGATCTGAGGTTGGTATGTAAAAGGAGTGGAAAATATTTTTAACTAAAAATAAATAAATAAATAAAAATAAACATGGTGAAAAAAATTAGGAACTTATAGGAAATCTTTGGAATTGGACATTTATTTTAGTGTGGTGGTTTTCTCTTGTAATCTCATTATGTTTGTTTGAATGCAATCGATCCCTATAATCCCATAGGGAGTCACATATCTATAGTTGTGGCTGTGTTGGAGTGGGTATGGCCTTGTTGGATTAAGGGTGTCACTATGGGTTAGGCTTTGAGGTCTCTTTTGCTTAAGGTTGGCTCAGTGTGACACTCTATTGACTTATTGTTGTCTCCAAGATGTAGGACTCTTAGGTACTTCTCCAGCACCATGTCTGCCTACATACAGCCATGCTCCCTCCCATGATGATAACGGACTAAACCTCTGAAATCATAAGCAAATCAACCCAGTTAAATGTTTTCATTTCTAAGAGTTGTCATGGTCATGGTGTCTCTTCAAAATAATAGAAACCCTAAGTAAGCCAGAAGTTGATACTTGGGACTGGGGTTGAGCTGTGATAAGCTGGGCCATGTTTCTGCTTGGAGTAATATGGACTTTGGTACTTTGGGTTAAGAATTCAAGACAACACTATAAGTGCTGCTTAATGGGTCATAGTAGTAGGAGCATGGAAGACAGTCAGGCTGAATATGATTTGATGAAGTGTGGGGGCTTACTCAAGAGGTTTTAGAGGAGAATATTAATGTGTTGCCTAGAGATCATTCTTGTAATATTTTGTTGAAGAATGTGGTTGCCTTTTGCACTTGTCCAAAGAGTCTGCCTGAGGCCAAAGTGAGGAGTTTTGGATTAATTCCCTTGGCAGAGGAAATCTCAAAACAGCCTAGTATAGACTCTGTCCTTTGGTCAATAGTGATAACTATAATGAAAATACATAATAAAAAGGAGAAAGCTGAGCAGGGTAAATTACAAAATGTAAAATTTAAGGAAATGAAAGTCAAAGGATATTTTACTTTGGGGAAGAGGTTATGCTTTTATTTCCACAGGAAATTAGAAGTTGTAGATTCATTCAATGTTAAAGATGATCAGGTTTGAGGGAGGAAGACCCTCTGATAATCCTTACTACAAACATAAAAAAACTGAGAATGACAAGACACATGATGCATATTTTACCTGCTAAAACATCAAAGAAAATAATCTTCTTTGTTGATGTGTACAATGCACAGTCTATACATGTATTAACATAGACATGTATATTACCTTTAAAAGTTCATGTATTTTCATAGCAGGGGGTCCAGACACAAATAAAATTGGATGGCTCAGGTGATCTAGCATCCAGAACAGCTTCAAGACTGCTGGCTGAGATGATCCAGCCTCATAGAATACTCCAGCCAAGACTTAACAATTATCCTGATTTTTTATGATTCTTCCAAAGATGCCAGTGCCCCCAGACAACAGGAAGTAGTCTAGAAAAAACAACACTTGCATTCCCAAAAGATGGATTATAGATATTTGTTATCATTTAAGGGGGTTTGGTTACAAGTTGTTACTGGTCATAATCACACAAAAAAAGCTAGACAAAGGACTTAAATTCAAATATCTCCTTCTAAAGGATAAAAGGAGGGTATTATATAGAAGCAATGAGATAAAAGGGTTGGATACTTAATCTAATTTAATCCAAAAAAACAACTATTAATCTCAAAATATTTTACAATGGCATGGATTTTGGTTTATTGATACAGATTTAAAATTAATTTTGTTATATTGTACGTATGTTTCTACTCCTGTTTAGGGTATTATGTTTATGCAACTCATTTAAAATATAATATATAATTAAGAAATACAGATGAATAATTAAGAAATACAGATGAATAATTAATCATCTATAATAGTAAAATTTATAGTCATGTTAAGCATAGTTTCAAGGTCATACACAGATATATTTAGATAGATGGTCTTCAAACACTTCAAAGACCTACAGAATATTACATTTAATATATTTACTAACCTAAGACTGTTCATGACAGAGAGACACATCTGCTCCTGACAACAACAATTTGCTTCAAAAGAGGATAATGCACACTGAAGAAACTCCATATGGAGTTTGTTTTCTTTATGGAAAAAGTTAGCCATTTGACCAAAGAAACTGCTCTTGCCTCAACTGCTGACAGTATACTGTCCAAACTGGACCAGCAGGATGCAAAAAAGTGAATGCCAAATTTTGCCAAGACAAGGTAAGACAGTCCTTCAAAATTCCTTGCTTCTCAGAAATGTCTGTCAGATATACCAGGCCAGTAGGCCAAAATTGGATGCCTGAATGTTACAGAAGAACCCAGGGTGACTGTCTAAGCAGCAAGATATCCCTATCATTAAGTAACATTTCACCTTTCTGGTGTCTTTGATGGAGTTAAAGACTAAATAATTAGACTCACAGTCTTCCTTAATTATGATAAAAGTTAAATTAGGTATAAAACTTTAGTATCACAAATATAAGGTAGATAATAGAATATTTTCTCTAAATTTGCCAAATATAAATGGACTGGATATTGCAACTGAACTGTAATTCTTACATGATAACTATTTTTATTGTATATAATTTTACTATGTTAAAGTTAAAACCTTACTTCTTATTTAGACAGAAAGTGGGAAATGATGTGGAATAATTCTTCTGTATACTGTGAAAATGTGTCGCTCTCATTGTCAATACAATGCTAATTTGCTGATAGCTAGGCAGAATTTTGGGGGTAGAGAGAATGTTGAGAAGAAGGCCAGAGTATGAGGAATTTCAAGCCAGACGTGGAAGAAGCAACATGGGAACTTTATAGAAGAGGTAAAGGAGCCTCAGGGCATCTCATAGATTAATATAAATATGTTAATTGAAGTTATAAGAGCTAGCAAAAAAGTTTAAGCTATAGACAAAGCATTTATAACTAATATTAATTCTCTGTGTGGTTATTTGGGAACAGCTGCTGGGACACAGAAAAACTCCACCTACTCTTAGCAGTAGAACTTGGCAGCTTTAGCCATAGAGTTCTGGCTTTAGATTAATTAAGGAATAAAAATGGGTTATGGAATTTGCCTCCACACCTAAGGAAGCTGCTGAAGCTAGGCACGTGTCATGGGTGTCCCTGAATGGAGGCCTAGAGAGACCATTTCATGAAGTTGTGAATTTGACCCCTGGATTGCCTTGGAGATCCCAAGATATTATAGATGCAAGAGTAGTAGGAGAGCTGCTAACAAGGAGTGGAACCAACCCATGGGATAGAAGTGTGTTGGAGTTTAAAAAGCTGGACAAATCTGGAGATCTGAAGGGTGTTTTGACAATAGATGTGGAGATGTAGAGTTTGGAGTTTGCTCATCTGGTTTTTGGCCTTACTTTGGTCCAGTATTACCTCGCTATGGTCCCTTTCCTGTGTTTTGTAATGGTAATGAGTATTCTGTGCCACTATATGTTAGAAGTATGTGATTTGTTTTTTTTTTATTTGTTTTTTACAGGTGACTGTAATTAAGAGATTGCATGAATCACAGAAGAGATTTGGAACTTGGAACTTTAAATTTTGTTGACACTGTGATAACTATGTGGAATTTGGAAGTTGGACTAAATGCATTTTGCATTATGATATTGTTATAAGTGTATGATGGCCAGGGAGTGGAATGTGGTAATTTGATGGAGATATCTTTCTGTATGCTGTGAATATGTGTTGCTCTGACTGGTTGATAAATAAAATGTTGATTGGCCAGTAGCCAGGTAAGAAGAATAGGTGGGACAAACAGACAAGGAGAATTCTGGGAAGAGGAAGACTGATTCAGGAATTGCTAGCCAGACACAGAGGAAACAAGATGACAAGGCAGAACTGAGAAAAGGTACCAAGCCATATGACTAAACATAGATAAGAACTATGGGTTAATTTAAGTGTAAGAGGTAGTAAGTAATAAGCCTGAGTTAATGGACAAGCAGTTATAATGAATATAAGCTTCATTATATATAATAATATAATATAGTGATTATTTTATAAGTGACTGCAAGACTGCCAGGCCAGGGGGCCTGGTGGGACTGGGAAGGATGGAAAAATCTTAAGATTTGTGGGGTCTGGTGGGACCTGGACAAAACATTCTCCTACAGTAATTTGATTGTAATTTACCCCCATGACCTTATAGAGAATGGCACCATTAGAAGTTGTAGCTTTGTTGGAGTGGGTATGGCCTTGCTGGTGGAAGTGTGTCACTGTGTGGCATGCTTTGAGGCTTCCTACACTTGGGATAACACCCAATGTCTCAGTCGACTTTCTGTTTCCTAAAACATGTAGGACTCGCTGGGCGGTGGTGGCGCACGCCTTTAATCCCAGCACTCGGGAGGCAGAGACAGGCGGATCTC
>LZPO01018034.1:12904-23381 GCA_001675575.1 Neotoma lepida | reverse complement strand
CATGTAGGACTCTCAGTTACTTCTCCAGCACCATGTCTTCCTGCATGCTGCCATGTTCTGTCTTTATGATAATAAACAGAACCTCTAAACTGTAAATTGCCACACCAATGAAAGGTTTTCATTTGTAAGATTTACCATGGTCATGGCTTCTCTTCACAGGAATAAAAAACCCTACCTAATACAATCATCATTCAAGGAGCTGATGCAAAAAGACTGTGACTAGTTCAAGTCCAGTCTGGGATATGTAATGAGATATATACCATATATTGGTATGGAGCAAAAACCTACCTGTATCAAAGACCAAAACAACAAAAAAAATACAAAATAAAGAGGGAAAAAAAGAAGTTATGGAGATCACACAAGATGGAAAGGATATCTCTAATACTTTGTTGATAAGTTAAGAAGAGACTAGAGAGGCAGATGTATAAAAAATAATTTTGGAAAGAAAAAATTATGGAAAGACTCATGAATAGTATTGAAATTATTCTTTGTTGTCAGATAAATGTTTAAAAAATGGATTACTGTATGCAATAAAGTTTAAGAACTCATTCGATAACCATTAACATTTTCCCCTTGTGATTCCGTGTGTGTGTGTGCATGCATATATGCAAGTGTGTGTCCATGTGTGTGGTGAAAAAATAAAGAAGCATAGGGATTGTGACTCATTTGTGTCCTAATTGAAAGCTGGATTTAACCTGGAGAAACCTATACATGGTTGTTTTTGTTGATGAATTCCACAAAAGAACATATGCCAGTATGTAAAATGATTGTGCTGCCATGCCAATCAACAACAATTCATTGACTCTGAGTGGTGAAAGACACCAGAGTCCATCTGTGAAGATGATTCTAGTACCACATCCTCAATACTATGTCAGCATTTCACTCAGCATTTGCCAATTTCTTATTCTAGTATGATTTCTGATTGCCTTCTAAATCTTTATTCTTATATCCACAGAGAAATGTAGATCTCACTTCTCATCAAAGAAGATTCATTTTGCATCACATAGAGACTATTACAGGAATATACAGCTGGTCAAAATGCAGATATCAGAAACAAAGCAGCATCTGTCTCCAACAAGTACATTTACAAAAAACTTTTACATCTGAGGTTCCAGAAACATCATGGAAGACAGTCAAGAATTTAGTAGGTAGAATATCACAACGTCTCCTGAGAGACAGTTTCTTCTCAAGAAAAATGAAAAGGAAATACACAAAATGTGAGGAGTGGGGAAGGGTAAGGAAGATGGGTAGAACTTGGATGAGTTGGGGGCAGGAATAGAGGGAGAATGTGATCAAAACAAGTTGTATGAAATTCTCAAAGAATTAATACAAATGTATTATTTAATAAAAACATCAAGAAAGCCTACTGACTATCAAAATATAAAATAATAATAATGTACCCACTTACTCATACTAATTAGAATTAATATATTTAATATAAAAAGTGAATTAGAATTGAAAGGCATTAGTCAAATATCAAGGACCATTAAAAGAAAGGCGTAATAATTATGAAGCAGTATATTTGAGTGGGATTTATGTTTAAAGATGTTCTGGCTGACGCTGATTATAAATTTTCAATGCGAATGTGTCTGAAAATTAGATGTGTGGTTAGAATTTAAGGAAGTTTTTCTTTTCCATTTTTGGACTAACATACTATTTTCAAAGTCTACTTCTGTTACTAAGTATGTATTATTACATTGATTTTCTTTAAATAGGGAATTACAGTCACATTAAGAAAAAAAAGTTTATTTTGTTTGTTTAGGAAAGAGTAACTCAATGAGCCAAACAATTCTTATATGTAGGGAATGGACAAATCTAAAGTAAATGTAAAATATCTCTTATCCTAGTCAAGTTCCTGAGTATAATACTGACAGACATTTTCCTTAAGGCAGCAAACTATGAAGCTGGTTAAATTACTAATTTCATGAACTAAAACATGTTTTTGAAAGATATTTCTTTACAATTTTAAATACTTTCTTGCACATTTTCCATTATAGGTCTTCAAATTTGGTTTGACAAACTGTAGCTCTTTCTAACTACACTTTGCTTCCATTGTGCATGTGCTCCTAATGTGAAACAAACAAATAAAAAATAAAATAAACCTCCTTAAGACAGACTCAGCTACAACCAAATCAAAGGGAACACGGCGTGGGAGCCAGAGAAAGCTGCACTATATTTCCTGTTTCAGAGGTCGGAATGAGACTGGGGGATTGGATCTGTGGGAGAAGGAGGAGAGAAAATGTGTAGGCAGACTACCTGGTTTGCAGGGCAGGTATGACCTGTATTTGCTTGCTGTAGTTGGGGGCCAGACTACAGCAACAAGTTGAAGAAGGGATGATAGATGGGGAAGATCTGTGGGATAGATAGGATATGGGATGGCGGTAGCAAGAAGAATGAAATAGGTACTCTGCTAAAGAGCTGGGGATGAGACTAATCAGATGGATCTTGGGAAACAAAGGGTAAAGAGAAGATTTGCAGTCAACTTACATCGTTTTTTGGGTTGACATCTCCTGTGGGTTAGTAGGAGGTGGCTGCTGGAGTTGGGGACTTGGTAAAATCAAGCACTACTAATCTAAAAAAATGTGTCATTACAATGACTATTAATGATATTCTCATAGATCAGTGCCTTATTCAGTCATCCTGAGAGAAGACTCCTAGTCCAGCAGAAGGGAACAAATACAACAATCCACAGCCAGATGTTACACTGAGAGAGTCCTTGGAACACACAGCTCTAAATAGGAAAGGCAAAACCTAAGGATAATAAAAATAGAGGAAGTAGGAGAATCCCAGGTCAAAAGTCCAGAAAAGGTTTATGACAATTATAGGATTAAATTTTTCTACCTAAAGAAGGATAAGCCTACAAAGGTATTGGAAGCATAATAAGTCCAAATAGATTGTACCAGTAAAAAATTCCCTTGACACATAATAATCAAAACACTAAACATATAGAACAAAGAAAAATATTAAAAGCTAAAAGGGAAAAAGACCAAATAACATATAATGGTAGAGAATAGAATTACACTTGACTTCTCAATGGACATTCTAAAACCCAGAAAGGTCTGGAAGTATGTACTTAACACTCTAAAAGAACGAAGAGTTCAACTCAGACTAATATACCCAGCAAAAATTCAACAGAGATCAAGTAAATAAGGTATTTCATGATGAAGCCAAATTTAAACAATATCTACAAATACAGCCCTACAGCAAGAGCTAGAAGGAAAACTCCAACCTCAGGAGGTTAACTACAATCATGAAATCACAGGGAATAAATAATGTCAGATGAACAATGTCAAAAGATGGGAAACAGACACACACACACACACACACACACACACACACACACACACACACACTCCACCACCACCACCACCACCAACAACAACAAAAACAACAGCAGCAACAATAACAGGGAAAAAAGTAACAGGAAAAATAAATCATTGATCACTGATATTGCTCAGTGCTAGTGATATCAATTCCTCAAAAAATGATAAAGATTAAAAGAATGGATGAAAAAACAAGGTCCATTTTTCTGCTGCATATAAGAAACATACCTCAAAATTAAGGGCTGACATTACCTTAGGGTAAAGGATTGGAAAAAGATATGTAACAACATAGACTTTAAGCCAAAACAAATCAAAAGAGAGAGAAACATACTCATGAAAGAGAAAATCCCCCAAGATGTCATTTCAATTCTTAACGTCTATGCCACAAACAAAAGAGCATAGATATTTGTAAAAGAAACACTAAAACAGCTTAAATTATGTATTGACTCTCACACACTGATAGTGGGAGGTGCTGATATTCCACTCCTACCAATGGACAAGTCATCCAGACAAAAAATAAGCAGAGAAATGCAGGAGCTAAGAGACGTTATTAACTAAATGGACCTAACAGATATTTGCAGAACACTTCACCCAGATAAAAAAAAGAATATACCTTCTACTCAGCACTTCATGGAGCATTCTCCAAAATTGTCCGCATACTCAGGCATGAAAAAAGCCTCAGCAGATTCCAAAAAATTTAAATAACACCTCAATCCTTTCAGACCACCATGGATTAAAGCTGTATATCAAACAACAGAAGCAACAAAAATCTTAAAACTTCATGGAAGCTGACCAAATCTCTATGGAATGAAAAATGGGTCAGAACAAAAATGAGAAAGAAATTAAAGATTTTCTAAAATTCAATGAAAATAAATGTACAGCATGCCCAAATGTATGGGACACAATGGAAACGGTGTTAAGTGGCAAATTCAAATCACCAAAGGAATACATATAAAAAGTGGAGCAAGTTAATAGCACACCTGAAAGCTCTAGAACAGCAGATCGCAACCTATGGGTCATGACCCCTTTGGAGGTTGTATATCAGATATTCTGCATGTCAGATATTTACTTTGTAATTCATAAAAGTAGCAAAATTATGGCTGTAAAGTAACAATGAAATAACTTTATGGGTGGGGTCACAATTTGAGGAACTGTATTAAAAGGTTGGAGGATTAGGAAGGTTGAGAACCACTGCTCTCCAACAAAAGGAACTAATCACATCCAAGAGGAGTAGAGGGCAACAAATAATCAAACTCAAGGCTGAAGTCAATAAAATAAAAACAAAGAGAACAATGCAGAGAACCAATGAAATAAATATTTGATTATTTAATAAAGTCATCAAAATAGATAAACCCTTATCCAAACAAACTAAAAGATGAAGGGAGAGTATCAAAATTAACAAATCAGAAATGAAAAGTGAGCCATTACAAGAGACACTGAAGAAATCAGTAGCCCCCCTATATACACATGACAAATAGATTGAGAAAGAGATCAGGGAAACAACCCCTTACTCAATATCCTCAAACAATATAAAATATCTTAGGGTAATACTAACCAAGCAAGTAGAAGACTTGGTTGATGTGGGATAATGCTTTTGTACACTGGTTTAATAAAACTCAGGAGTCACCAGCAGGACACAGAGGAAGCAATGTGACAAGGCTGAATTGAGAAAGATACGAAGCCATGTGGCTAAACATAGATAAGAATTATGGGTTAAATTGATTGTCTCAGGATCCCCATTAGATTACCATTAGATTACCAGCACTTTCTTTTTTTTTTTTTTTTTTTTTTTTTTTTGTTTTTCGAGACAGGGTTTCTCTGTGTAGCTTTGCGCCTTTCCTGGAACTCACTCGGTAGCCCAGGCTGGCCTCGAACTTTTTTAGGTATACAAAGATATATTTTAGATAGATAATCTTCAAACACTTCAGAATATGGCATTTAAAATGTTTTAAAAGCTTAAACTTGGCCGGGCAGTGGTGGCGCACGCCTTTAATCCCAGCACTCGGGAGGCAGAGGCAGGCGGATCTCTGTGAGTTCGAGGCCAGCCTGGGCTACCAAGTGAGTTCCAGGAAAGGCGCAAAGCTACACAGAGAAACTCTGTCTCGAAAAACCAAAAAAAAAAAAAAGCTTAAACTCTCTGGACAATGAGACATGTCTGCTTCTGGCAACACTGATTTAATTCAAAGAGAAAGACGGACATCGAAAACACTCCGTATGGAGTTTATCTTCTTCTTCGCAAAAAATAGCCATTTGGGCAAAAAACTGCTCTTGCCTGGACTGCTGATAATATGTTGTATAAACTGGACATAAAGGACCCAGAGGAAAACGACCACTGAATTTGCCAAAAGAAGGCAAAATGATCCTTCAGGTTCCTGTTTCACAGAGGAGACTGCCAGATATTCTACAGGACACAGGAAAAAGTGACTGAAAAATTCTAGGCCTATTGGCTGAAGATGGGTGCCCCAACATTACAGAGGAACTTCTAGTGACTGTCCAGGCAGCCAGCTGTCTCTGACATTCTAGATTTTTGGAAGTAGCTTACAATTCACTTCCTATTTCCTTAGGTAATGTTATATCCTTCTGGGGTTTTTGATGTAGTTGAAGACTAGATAGTTACAATTATAGTTTTCCTTAGTCATGATAAAAGATAATTTAGATATGAAACTTTAGATCCATAAACATAGAATAGATAATGTATTTTCTTTGAATTTGCCAAATATAAATAGACTAGATATTGTAACTACTTCTTGCTTCATAACTGTTTTGTTATATGTAATTTTTTATGTTAAAGTTAGAACTTTCTTTTTTGATTTGACAGAAAAGAGGTGATGATGTGGGATAATGCTTTTGTACACTAGTTTAATAAAATGCTGATTGGCCAGTAGCTAGGCAAGAAGTATAGGCAGGTTGAACAGACTAGGAGAATTCTGAGAAGAGGAAGGGCAGACTCAGAAGTCACCAGCCAGACACAGAGGAAGCAAGATAACAAGGTAGAACTGAGAAAAGGTATCAAGCCACGTGGCTAAACATAGATAAGAATTGTGGGTTAAGTTAAATGTAAGAGCTAGTCAGTAATAAGCCTGAGTTAATGGCCAAACAGTTATAATTAATATAAGCTTCTGAGTGATTATTTTATAAGTGGCTGTGGGACCATCAGGCCTGAGAAATGTGGGGCCTGATGGGACCAGGCAGGACAGGAAAACATACAGCTGCACTTGGTTGGTAAAAAGTTCAAGTTGTTGAAGATCAAATTGAATAAGACATCAGAGGAGCAAAGATCTCCCATGCTCATGGATATGTAGAATTAATATAGTAAAAATGGCCATCCTATCAAAAGTAATCTATAGATTCTATGTGAACCCAATAAAAATCTTAGCATAATTCTTCACAGACATTTAAAGAACAATTCTCGACTTCGTATGGAAACACACACAAAAAAAAATCAAAGGTAAATAAAGCAAACTTGAACAATTAAAGAATTACTGGAAATCTAATGTTTCTTGATTTTAAATTGTACTACAGAGCTATAGTCATAAAAACTGCATTGTGGTGGCTTTAAAATAGACATGCTGATAAATAGAATGGGATTGAAGATCCACACATAAATCTCATACCTATGAACACCTGAGTTTTTACTAAGATGCCAGAAATATACACTAACAAAAACTAAACATCTTCAATAAATGGTACTGGTCCAACTGGATGTCTACATGTAGAAGAATGCAAATTCTTCTACAATGACAATCCATAATTGTCACACTGAACAAAACTCATATTCATGTGGATCAAAGATCTCAACATAAAACCAGATACAATGCACCTGAGAGAAGAGAAAGTGGGGAATAGCCTTGAACTCATTGGCACAGGAGAAGGTATCCTGAACAGAACATTGATAGCATAGGCACTAAGATAAAGAATTAATAATGTAACCCCATGAAACTGAAAAGCTTCTGTAAGGCAAAAGACTATCAAGATGACAAAATGGAAGCCTACAGAATGGGAAAAGTCTTACAAATTCCTCATCCAATATAGGACTAATATCCAAAATATATAAAGAACTCAAGGAATTAGGTACCAAATGAAATCAATCCAATTAAAAATGGGGTACAGATCATTAGAGAAATCTGCAATGGCTGAAAAACACTTAAAGAAATGTTCAACATCCTTAGCCATTAGGAAAATGCAAATCAAAACAAGTCTGAGATGATATCTTACACCTGTCAGAATTGCTAAGATCTATAACACAAGTGACAAAATGCTAGGGAAGAAGTTGAATAAGGGGAACACTCATCCATTGCTGTGGGAGTGCAAAATTGTAAAGCTACTATGTAAATTATTGTGATAGTTTCTCACGCAGTGGGAATTGATCTACCTCCAGACACAGCTATACCATTCTTGGCCATATAACCAAAGCATGTTCCATTGTACTACAAAGATGCTAGCACAACAATATTTATTTCTGCTCTGTTCTTAATAACCAGAAGCTGGAAACAATCTAGATGTTTCTCAACAAAAACACAGATAAAGAAAACATAGTACATTTACTCAATGAAGTATTACTCAGCTTTAAAAAATTATACTATGAAATTTGCTGGCAAGTGGATTCAAGTAGAAAAAAATCATCCTGAGTTAGATAACCTGGATCCAGAAAGATAAATGTGGTATGTATTCTCTTATATGTAAATATTAGCTTTGAAATAAATGATGACTAATCTACAATTTGTTGACTCAGAGAAGTCAAGAATAGAGTAAGGGACTGGGGGACACATGCATCTCCTTGGAGAGGGGAATAGAATAGATTTTACAAGTCTACTTGAGGCTGATGGTGATAGAAGGGGATGGATCAGGTGAGGACGAGGAGAGATAGGATTGAGGGAGGTAATTTTGAGGAGAGACAGCTGGAATTGCAGGGTATGAAGGCAATTCTAATGAGGTCTCCTAATAATGGGAAAGATAGAGTCCCAACTGGCCATCTTTTATCACCAATGGAGTCTTCCTGTATTGAGACTGAGTTGTATTCAATTGAGTATCAACAGAGTCCCTAGGAGATCTCTTAACAATGCAGGCTCTTGTTAAGACAATGGTTTGCTGTCTGCAGACTGACAGTGGGGATGCCATTGCTGAATACAACACTCATATAGCTCATTGAAAGTGAGGTAATTTCTATATGGAACACAGCACTCACATAGCTCATTGAAGGTGAGAAGGTTCCTACATGGAACTGTCAGCTTTACATTGTAATGTTTTTGGTTCAGGGAGGTAATCTGCAGGCTATGAAGAGAGAAACATAAACACCAACCCAGCCACAAAACCTTTAACCTACAATGTTACCTGCCTGCAAGATATGTTAGGGCAAAGGCGGCATAGGGCTTGTGGGAGTGGCTGACCAATACCTGATTTCGTTAAAGGCACACTCCATGAGGTGGAACCTATACCCAACACTGCATGAGTAATCAGGAATCAGATACTCTATAGCCCAGAGACCTAGGGAGAAATCAAACACTACTAGTCTAAAAAGAAATTCAATAAAATGACTCCTAGTGGTCTTCTGCTGTACTCATGGATCAGCATCATTTCTCATCATCAGAGTGGCTTCCTCTTGCAGCACACAGAAAGATATACAGAGACACAACACTAGACATTATAAGGAAAGAGAGTTCTTGGAGCACACAGTTCTAGATGGGATGTCTCCTTCAAAGCCCTTCCCTCAGAGCTCAGGGAATTCTGTGGAAGGGGAGGCAATGAAAAGAGTTTGAGTCACAGGGAATGGAGGACACCAGGAGAACAAGGCCCTCTGAATCAACCAAGCAAGGCACATATGAACTCACAGAGACTTTAGTAGCAAGCACGGGGCTTACATGGGTCTGCACCAGGTCCTCTGTGTATACATTATAGTTTTCCAGGTAGTATTTTTATGGGAATCCTGACTGTGTGAATGAGTGGGTCTGATTCTTGTGCCTGCTGTTCAGGTGCTTTTCCTTCTTTTGGGTTGCTTTTTGATGTGATGGTTTTGCTTTGTTGTTTTTATATTTTATTTTGTCATGTTTGGTTGTTATCTCTTACAAACTTACACTTTTCTAATGAGAGACAGAAAAGAAGTAGATGTGTATGGGCCTGGAAGTGGGGAGAAACTGTGAGGAATAGAAGGATGGAAAACTAATCAGGATATATTGTATGAGGAGAGAATCTATTTTTAATAGAATAAAAAAGAAAGAAAACCAAAGGGAATTACATTTTGGTGGCCCTAAATGTCATTCTCAACAAGTATCAGGCTATTAAACCCAGAAGACATTTTTTTCAAAAATATAAGATATTTATGTACATGTTATATGCATATATGAATACCCACTAATGTGACCATGTGCATTTCACATCCCTTTGGCAGACATTTTTTAACAAAAATATAAGATATTTATGTACATGTTATATGCATATATGAATATCCACTAATGTGACCATGTGTACTTCACATCCCTTTTAGAAACTTTACAGTAAAATAAAGAGGCTATAAGCATGATCAATTATCAAGTGTAGCTTGCTTTCTAGAAGCGTCATTTCATTCTGAAATCAATTTCTCACCTTTACTCTCTGATTGATTTTATATATCATCAGAAACTTTTCTTCTAGTAAAGATCTAGTCTTAAGTGCAAACTTTCTACAACTTTCCTTCTGCTTCATAATGAAACCTTTGGAGAAATATTCAGCTGAGAAAACTCAAATAGTTCCTGGTAGTTAATCTCATGTAAGCCATGACCACTTTCTGTCTATAATATATAATATTTTTGTCTATAATGCTGTAAAACATATATTTGTTTAAAAACTCTGCATAATTTTTTATGCTCTATGAAACCTTTACTTTAATATTTCTATTTAGGTATAAGGTCTATAAAAATTAGATAAAATACTCAAGTTCAGGAAAAACATTCCTTTATTTTTACCACATATAAAAATACCTGTTAGTCAAGTGTTGGTGGCACAAGACTTTAATCCCTGCCCTCAGGAAGCAGAGGTAGGAGGATCTCTGTGAGTTTGAGGCCAGCCTAGTCTACAGAGTGTTCCAGGATAGGCAGAGATGTTACACAGTGAAACCCTGTCTTGAAAAACAAGCAAAAAAAATAAAGAAAGAAAGAAATAGCGTGCCTATGATCAACAGT
>LZPO01018033.1:0-15207 GCA_001675575.1 Neotoma lepida | reverse complement strand
CCCTCCTTTCCTGATGTTCCCTGAACCTTAGGTGCAGAAGTATTTTGTGGATGTGTCCCCTGGGACTGGGCTCTACAACTTGGCATTTTGATTAGTTGTGGTTTTCTGTAGTGATCTCCAACTGTTGAAAAGAGATGTTTCCTTGATAAGGGAAACTACGCTTATCTGTGAGTCAGGCTCATTTTTTAAAAAAACAGATTGGCACTAAGCACAGCCCATTTTCTCTTTCTCCTTATCAATCCTGAAGTGTAGTGAAAAGAGCACACAAAGGACAAAATCTTGGCTCACCTTAACTCAGTAAGAGCAAGAACTAGAACTGATTTTGTGCGCATAAACCACTGGGATAAGTGAAGGTGGAGGGGGAAGTTTTCACCAAAGATAGACTCTTTCTTCCGTCCCACAGGGCCACCAGGCTCCAAGGTGCCTCTCAAGGTCCCTGTGGCAGCTTCCTGTAACACAAATTGCTAAACGGTCTTATTAATAAAAAATCCAGAGCCAGATATTGGGGTGAAAGCTGAAAGATCAGAGGAATAGAACAAGCCAGCCACAAGTTCTTACTGCTAGGAAATCCTCAGCCCAAGAGAGCCACTTCCTGCATACTCATGTGTTATACACCTTTCTGTGTCCTGCCATCTTACTTCCTATTTCTGTCCAGCTACATCACTTCCTGTCTGTCTGTACAGACCTCCAGATCTCTGTGGTTAACTAGTGCTGGGATTAAAGGCATGTGCCACCACGCCTGGCTCTGTTCCCAGTGTGGCCTTGAACTCACAGAGATCTGGATGAATCTCTGCCTCCTGAATGCTAGGATTAAAGGTGTGTGCTACCATTGCCTGACCTCTATGTTTAACATAGTGGCTGGCTTTGTCCTCTGATCTCCAGGCAAGATTTATTTGTTAGAGCACAAATAAAATACCACCACAGCTTCCCATTCTCAGGTTTGTACCCTACTGAAATCTTTACTTCATGAAGGTCACAGTGGTTCACAATTATGCCCTTCCTTTGAATCTTAATGAAGTCTTTCTGAATGGAAGGAGTACGCTTACAGAAATGCAGCCTATGGGTCTGGCTATTTTATCAATTGTTTTCTAGCATATATAGTTCTCATTTTTTTAATTAAGAAATTTTTATTCATTTTACATACCAACCCCCAGCCTCCCTCCCCCAGCCCACCTCTCATCCCCTCCTCCAAAAAGGCAAGACCTCCCTTGGGGAGTCAGCAAAGCCTGGTATTCTCATTGTTCTTTTTTAAAGGGAGTTATTCAAAGTAGAACTTAAATTTTTTTATTTATTTCTCAATCCCATACACACAGGCTTAATATTTATGTCTGTGGATTTATTATTAATTTTGGACCTGAGACCCAACAATAATAAAATAACTACCATTTAATTTTTTTAGTTTCCTCACAAACAGTAACTAGTCATACTTTAGACAATGTCTTACTTAGTAGAGCAAAGTATGTGATGATATAAATGAAAACTGAAAGAAAGGCAGGTGAGACATTTCAGTCTCAGGGACTTACATGGTGAAAGGAGAGAGCAGATACCTCAGACCTTCACATGCTCAGAATTATCTGTAAGAACACACACACACACACACATGAACACACACGCACACACACATACACACATATATACACACATAAATAAAATAAACAAATGTAAATTTTAAAAACTGAGAGAAGTAAAGCTTGGTGTAGTGGCAAATATCTGTGGTCTCAGCCCTAGAGAGGCAGAGGCAGGAGGATAACTTCCAGTTTGAAGCCAGCATGGATTATACAGGGAGTACTAGACCTGCCAAGGCTGTACATGAGATGCCATCTCAAAAAAAAAGAAAAGAAAATTCTGGTAAGCTCATGTAATCTTCTGACTACACCAGGTTATCTTCTGTGTCCCAGGGAAAAGAAAACAAATGGAAGAGCCTTCTAATGTTATGTGCTATTATTAAATGCACAGTAATGGTGTATGTCTTAATGTGATATTAGAGTAAAATAGTTCTCAGTCATTTTTGTTTCATGACTAAAATGTACCACATTTTCTGAGTGTATTTAGACTCGGATAGAGCAGGGCCTTGAATTGACACAAGATTCCCACCCTGTGTAAATCTCATTGTCCTTTCCTCTTTCTCTTGGCGGCTGTGTTTTCCTGTTATATGTTTCCCTGCTAAATAGATAGAATTTTTCTGAGACAAAATATGGTCTGAATCTACTAATTAAATTGAACTTTCAAATTATCACCCCTTAAAAGGAAAAATCATAAATTATGAACTATAGGATAGGATAGTGAAGTTGTGAACTGTAGAACAACAGAACACTCCCGCAGAGTCCTCTTTCATGACCCATGTCCATTGTCTGCATTCAGTCATTCTTCATCTTTTTTAGGAGTTGAATTTTTTCTTTGAACATGTCCATAATTTTGATTGCTCTTGCCTCTCCACCCTCTTTTACCTCCCTTCCATACCCATCAATACTCCTTCCCACATCTCCTTCTCAGTGTTTGTTCATGGCTTTTTGCTTGTTCTGTGACCCACTTAGTATAACCGGGGTCACCTGTGTGATGATAGCATCTGGAAGCATCACTGGTGGGTACCCATCTGAAGATGCTGGTTTCTCATGCCCCAGAATCCATTAGTAAGTCCATAGTTCAGAAAGGAGGGGTTGGGCCGTACGAGCCCCTCTCAAATCTGTGACTGGTAGTTGACAAGTCCAGTGAGACAGGATCCTGCTATGCAGCCCTGACTGTCCCAATGTTCACTATGTTGTCAAAGGTGACCTCAATTTCACAGCAATCATTCTGCCTTGGCCCCTTTAGCACTGGCATCACAGGTGTAAGCCACCACACCTAGATAGACACTTTCCTTTAAAGGACTCTTAAATTTTCGGGATGCCAGATCTGTATGCACACAGTTTACTCAAACTAAAACTCAGGGCTGGGGCACGGAAGCTTGTCCACTACCCACTGTGTATTAAGTTCAGTTCCCTACCTCTGAGTTAGGCCTTAGTTATGGCAACTTTATTTCCTAGTCAAGATATAACAGGCAGGCAGCAAACCTGCTTTCCAGAGCAAATGTCTCTCTCTCTTGCCAGGGACAACAGCAGTCCTCATCAGATGATCTCCTGCTCTGAATCATGGCTCCAGTGGCCCAGGAGACAAATCCTTCCAGGAAACAGTAAGGCCCTTTCTGATAACAATAACATGTGACTAACCACTCTAGGCACATGCAGAGTAGAACTTAAAAAGACAATAGTAGAAGTGATCCATACTTGTAAGCACACAAAAATGTCCCCATGGGGAGATTCTTTTAATTAAAAAATTATCTGTTATATGTACTTACGGCAATGAGGGGGTGGCAATGCGGGGGTGGGCAGGGAGCAGCTTTCAGGAGACGTTGCTGTCCTTCCACTGTGAGGTTTACAGGACTGACCCGAAGGTCACCATGCTTGGCAGCAGGTTCCTTTACCCACTAAACTATCTCACCAGCTCTCACGGGAGAGGTTTGTAAGTTTACAACTCTGTGATAAAAATGTGTGATAGTATCAGTATCTTTCTAACACAAAAATACATGAGCCCTGTTTAAAAGAATAACCATTCTTGCAGGCATCTAATTTATGTTCTATGCCATTTGAAAAATATTGAAACCTTTCACGACAATATCAATCTGAAAAATAATAAGCCTGCAAAGACATATGCTTTTTTATTCTAGCCATTAATCATAATAGTGGTTTTTCTTTTTCAGTGTAAAAAGGTCCAAAGTAAATTGATCAGCTGTGTGACCTAGCACAGCTTTTATTGTCCAAACAGTTTGTAGTTGCTCCTTTTACACTAATCATATTCACTTGTCCAATCTTAGTCTGAAGACATAGACTGTCCAGCTAGCCAGAGAGGAAGGTTGGATTCTTTTTGGGTTTTCTTTTGTTGTCAGTTTTCTGACAATAGACATTTTCTCTCTGTGATTCAGGCAGGGCTTGTTTGCAACAACAGCTTGCTTCAGATTTACTTTCTACCAACAACAGGTAAAGGGCTCTGAAGTACTTGTCAACAATTGCTGTGAGCCAGTGTAACATAGCCCCTTCTGTGTAACACCTGAAACTTCCATTGCTTATAAAAAGTTCATCTTTGAAAGCGATGCCTTCTGGATCACCTGTCTTTATGTGCCCTCACTGAAAACAAAAAGGAAGATTCTCCACTCAAAGGGGCCTTTTCTTCTCTTGAGTCTCTCTGAACACAAATCTGACCCACTGTGTAAATACTCACTAGCACATCTTTTAAAATGTACATTGAACTGTATAGAGCTAGTGCTTTCAGAGGGTTTTTTTCCCTTTATCAGGTCCAGTAGAGATCTCTGAGAAGAGTAACTTAGCCCGCACAGCATCGCCATTTTCCAGGATGCCTGCCAAGTGGGTACTTAGGAGGATGGCCTCTGGGCGAGAGGAGTGCCTTATCCTCTATCTGGGACCAGACACAATCGGGAGACTCCCAGGAGGACGGATTCTGCTAACTGATAGCACTTTCCCATTTCTGACTGGAGAGATAGCTGCCGGTTCCAAGGAGTTAATATTTAACTCACACCAAGAAATGCCTCGTTAGACTGCTTCCTTGAATTCCATTTGTCATGTTTCGGTTATTTTTAGGTTCTTGTTCTCAAAAACTGTGAATTCTATAATAGATTTGCTAGTTGGAGAAGAATATGCTGGTTTCCAGCCCTTTGTTGAATCTAATGATCGATCTCTTCAATGCCGCTCCATTTGGCATTTCTTATTTGTTTTTTGGTGTTGTCTTTGGTTTGCTTGGTTGGTTTTTTTGTTTGTTTGTTTTTCAGTTTGTGCAGGGCTTTGTTGTGTTGTTTTTGAGACAGGAGTTCATAGAGCTCAGGCTAGACTGGAACTTCCCTGTTTGTGTTTCTCAAGGAATAGTGTCAGGTGACAGACAGGCCATATTTCCTAGCTGCAAGACACTGGACAAGTCTGTTTCTCGGAGTTTGTCAGTCTTCCTTGGTAAAGGCAATAATGTTTAACAAGACATTTTGGAAATAGCTGCAGAGTAGTCACAGCTATTGAAGGAGGGCATCTTCTGGGGAAGGAGAACTGGAGGCTGGGTTCTCATAGATTAGAATGTGGGATTCGGGATGGAGAGATGGCTCAGTAGTAAGAGTACTTGCTGCTTTTACAGAGGACCTGAGTTCGATTCCCAGCATCCAAATGATGGCTAACAACTGTCCATATATCCAACCATCCAAGAACGCACTCACCTGTCTACACGTGAATTCTTTTGTCTTAGGAAGGTTAGTAAAGCTCACGTTCTGTTAAATCCTTGCCTTTCTGAATCTTACTATAGAGGATTAAAAAGTGACTAAAAGAAAAAGTATCCTGTCCATAGATCCTCCGTAGGAGTCAGCTGGGGGACAGTGTGACTAACCAGGCTTCCAGGTTTCCGGAGTGTTTTTAAACTCTGTTAGAACCTATCATTTCTATTCCCTTAGCTTCTACTCATAGCAAGGACCAGTGACTCAATTTGCTCTCTTTAAAATCCATAACTCCAGTTCCAGAGGATCTAATGCCCTCTTCTGACCTCCTTGGGCACCAGGAACACACATGCTACACATATATACATGCAGGAAAACATTCATATACATACAATTAAGTAAATAAATATTTTAAATGTAAATGTGAAATTTAAAAGACACAAGAAAGTACTTAGATGATAGAGAGAACAGGGACTTTAAAGGGCTGAGAGTTCAGGGGTTTGATAGATTAACAGGTTTTACTCATTAGGGTTCTCTAGAGGAGCAGAAGCAATAGAACAAATGTATATTGATAGCAACTGTATTTGGTGAGCATATGCAATATAGTTGTCTCTCACCTACAGGCTGAGAACCCAGTAGTCACCTAGTCCACAAGGCTGGATACCTCAGCAGTCCTAATCCGGTGCCACAGACTGAATGACTCCTAGAGAACTGCTGGTTCTCACTCTCCAGTGGGAGCCTGGAAAAGCTGTTTCTGATTTTAGTTAGGGAATCAGCAGCAGCAGCAAGGTAAAGTAATTCAGCACAACCTTGTTGTGTCTTGTGTAGAATTACATACAGGTTGGAAGAGAGGTGTAGGAAGGAGTATCTGGAAGCTCAGACAGGGCAATGAGGATCTGCTCACTTCCCATAAGAAGTCAAAAGCCCAATATTGATGGTCTCTACAAGTAGCTACAGATGCTCTGATGAAGATGATAATAGCTGTTATCCTCAGAAGACAGTGTTCTAGACAGCAGAAAAGCGGAGACGCACAAATATGTGGAGAATGAAAGGAGTCCCAGGGAGGGGTGGGCATGAGGAACAGGAGATGGTAATATGGGAAAGAAAGACATATGTGTGTTCTCTCATGTATAATCTAAATTTNAATACAGATGNGTACATTGGACATGAAAGCAGATGGAGACAAGGGGGAGAGAGGAAGATGGAAGGAAGGGACGAGGGAGAAATGGATATGAGCAAAATGTCATGGTAGCACTGCATAAAATGCTATAATGAAGTCCACTACTTAGTATTACACTAACTAAAACAACTAACTAAAGCAGAAAGTCAGTTTTATGGGCTCAGGCAACTGGGTACATAATAGTAATATTTGCTAAGAAATGTCACACTTCATCTAGGGAACTCATACCTGTAAGTCTATCTAGTATTTGGGAGATTGAGGAAAGAGGATTACCACAAATTTTAAAATGATGTGGGCTATAGAATAAGATCCTGTCTTAAACAGATGATGGAGATATTGTTCTGTATGCTGTGAATGTGTTGCTCTGATTGATTGATAAATAAAATGATGATTGGCCAGTAGCCAGGCAGGAAGTATAGGCAGGATAAACAAACAAAGAGAATTCTGGGAAGAGGAAGGCTGAGTCAGGAGACGCCAGCCACCGCGGAAGGAACAACATGCCTGTCGACCGGTAAAGCCACAGAATACGTGGCAAAACATAGATTAATAGAAATGGGCCTGAATTTAAGTATAAGAGCTAGTCAGTAATATGCCTGAGCTAATAGCCAAGCAGTTGTAATTAATATAAGCTTTTGAGTTATTAATTTATAACTGGCTGTGGGATCGCTGGGTGGGCTGGACCATGTGGGGCCTGGCGGGACCCAGACAAAACATTCACCTACAAACAGAGAAAAAGAGAAGGAAGAGAGAGGATGGGGAGGGAGAGAGAGAGAAAGAAATGAGACAGAGTGGTGGGCTAGATATGATCTTCAAAGGCCTGTCCCTAGTAACTTATTTCCCCTAGGTAGGCACTACTTCCCATACATTCAAATCATGTGCCTGGGAGAATGCTTCCGATTCAAACGGTAACAATGAGCAGGAGAGATGTAAGAATTTAGATCACCCAGGGCTGGAGAGATGGCTCAGTAGTTAAGAGCACTGCTATTCTTATAGTGGACTCACTTTTGATTCCCAGCCCATATGGTGGCTTACAACTGTCTGTAACTTCAGTTCTGGGGCATCCGATGCCTTCTTCTGGCCTCCTGGGCATGGCACACACTTGGTACACAGGCACGATACTCACAAAACAATTTTAAAAAAGAGAAAGAAAGAACAATGATCATTCATCTGTATCTTCATTTTTCCATTTCTTTGGAAGAATTTTAAAAGTCAAATTAGAAAAAATTATGAACAGATTTAAGGTGTCTACACTAATTTACTAATCTCAGAAATCTGGCTCTTAAAGGGATTCCAAAGGCCATGCCAGACCACGTGTCTTCTTATCCTAGACAACACACAAGCAGCACTCTCTCCCCCACTCCTCTGTTCTCTTTTCCTCTCTTCTGCTCTGTTCCCCTCCCTACTCCTTTCCTCCCCCCTTCCTTCTCTTCTCTTTCCTTTCTTCCCTTCTTCTTCTCCTCCTTTGCCCCTTTCCCCTTCTCTATTCTCCTCTTCTCTTTCTCTCCTCATTTCTTCTCCACTTTCTTTTTCTGAAACAAAGTTGTCTTTATTTTTTTAAAGGTTTGAATATAGATCTAAGTGCAAGTATTAAGAAAGAGGGAAAGAGAGATAAGTACTCACACCCTAGAGAGGCACTGGCTCCTCAAAAGAGAGTTAATTTTTTTTTCTTTTAAATATCAGCATACTGTTTTACAAAGGGTTCTATTGAGAACTTCTATAGCCCTGTGCCTGGAACCTAGGTGTTGGCAACCTGTCAGCACAGGTGTGAGGCTGCCCCAAATATGTTAGACTTGGTGTTAGTGATTTCATATATCATTAACATTGAAAAGGACTTTAGATCCCAGACTTGGTACCACAGGAGGTGACAAAACCCTGTCTATCCATGAGCTGCCCCTCCTCCTGTAAGTTAAACCCTGATGAGAATGCATAGTTTTGAGCCTCTGCCAACAGAAGTAGAATTTTCCAACTATGACAAGACAGAGAAAGGGAGTCCTTACCTCTCATAACTTTCACAGAAGAAAGCAGAACAGATGAAGTCGTTTAAATGATGATAATATGGTGGGAAACCTGGATGATCACACAGAGGGGAGAAATTTTGCACATTTTCAAAGGATGATTTGTTGGTGGAGGGTGAGTAGCTAACACCAAAATACATGCACATACATGCAAAATACATAGAGTGTCCCCAGCCTCTTGCATCTGTGACTGATGGTGAACAGGCCCCTATAGTCCCTGAGAACCACTAACAAAAGAATGTGCAGTGTAGAGCTACCACACAGTTCATGGTCACGGTGTCTTCTCACAGCAATAGAAACCTAACTAAAGCAGTATGTCTAACACTATTTATAAAGTGATACTCCTCGCCAAATAATAGCACTTACCAGCCTACAGAATCCAACTTCAACTCTCAGCTCGCTTTCCAAGGTCCTGCTTATCACTCAAATTATTTACCACTTAATGAGAATAAAAATCCTCCCCTCATGTGCTACTGTCACAGGGTCTTGTTGTCCTTCTTGCTTTTACCCTGCAGGCATGCTCACCAGGCACTTTGTGTTNTAGAATCTTCTTTGTGGACCCTTTATTTCCTATGACTGTCCTCCAAGCCGAATTGCCATCTTCGGGAGTTCTTCTGGGGCCTGCTCATAAAAGCTCCTCATAGCAAGGCCTGTTGACCATTTACTGTCCCTCATAGATGGAACCTTGACACCTTCTTCTAGGAGGGATGATCATTGGACCCTCACCTGAGTATCCACTCACCCCTTCCAACCAGTTGTATGCAATTCTTCCCTAATTACACATGGTTTGAGAGAGGGGGATAGAGGATGTATTTGGGGAAGGATAAGGGGAGGGAGTTCAACTGACAGACACGGGGAAGCCATGCCCCTGTGGGTGCAGATGTTCTAGTATGGCTACTGTAGTGTTCTTGCCCATAGTCCCTCCCCCTGTGATTTGAAAGAAAATCTAATAAACTCCTTATTTCCCTAGGTGAACTTTGGTAGAATTGTACCTCAGTTTGTCTTTGGGATCTTAGGGAGAGGGATGTTTACATTTCTCCCAGAGAACAATGTTTTGCAACACCCTTTATTAATATCTTGTCTCAAAGATGTTCACAACATTTGAAAATATCCACGATAAAATGAAGAAAAAAGTAGGTGTCCTCCACATACCTGCAATTCCAGCTCCATGCAGGGCAGAGACTGGAGGAGCATCATCTTGCTGCCCAACAGCCTAGGTGAGACAGCATGAGCTCCAGGTTCAGGGAAAAACTTTGCTTCAGAGGAATAGGTGGAGGCAGACAGAGGATATCAAGGTCTTCTTCTGACCTCTAAGTGCATAAGTGTGAGCGTGTATGTGTGCATATACTCATAGAGATACACATAAATAAATTTTTAAGATTTACTTTTTTAAATAATCAAAAGAATGGTGTAGTACACCTGCCTTCTACTGGATGGCTTGCTTTTATCTTCCTGCTGTGCCCTGTGTGCTGTTCAGCTCTCCCAACAGACTGTGCATTCATATGTTTAACTGTGTTTCTGCTCTGACACCCATAATCTGAACATGAATGAGAACTAAATAAGTTTATCTTGAGTGACTTACTAGTAGTTTTACTGTGTCACTAAAATTGGTGAGATTTCAAGCAGTGAAGAGAGAAATTTTGGCTTTGTCACCAAATTTCACCAAGATCCTGGTTTCCTGGGAGTGTCTGAGTTTGCCACTCCAATTTTATCCATTGGACCTGAACATTGTGTGCTTAAAACTAGTTGCCTAGACTTCTATAACATCCTGTCCCTAGTATAATGGTGTCCTAAACATGACTTTCATTCCTCACAAATCGATCTATACTGATGTCCCTCCCAAAGCCCATGGTGACCCTAAAATACTGAAGCTATGAAGAGCATCACTTTGCAACAGTGCTTACAGGCACAGTATGCAGAACCATCAGGAGAGGAATTCAGTACCGGCTTCCGTGTGCTCTTCTTTGCAGTACCATAGATTTTATTCTTAAGTCTCTTTCCTGCCACATCTTCATCTTTTCAACATTGAGCACAATGAAGGTGGGCACATTTTCTACTGTTTCTTCTGCGGCTTTTCCTGCTCACAGCAGATGGTTTTCAAACAGAAATAAAGCACTAAGGATCTGAAGCCACCGGTTCACTACAGATCAGTAGTAGGACATACAATTTACCCTAAGATTAAAGCTGTAGATGAGTCTCCTCCTGCACCTCTTTCCCCAAAACTACCCCCCTTCCCCTTTGCTTTCTCTTTTTCTTTATGTCCTGCCTTCTCGTTGTTCATCTGTTACATGCTTCTGTACCACACTGCTGCTTCTGTGTCTTCTTTGTTGCTCTTACTTAATTTCCCCTAGATGCATGTTTCATGTACTCTAAGTACCTTTCCCATCAAAGTGGGAAATGGTTATAAATATCTTTTAAATACTAGTATATTTGAGTTGTGTATGAATGTATTGACAATCTAGAGGAAACTGGCATGAACTCTCACAAGATACGGTTGATAAGTTTGGGAAAGGTTTTCCCAGTGCCTGTAGACTTCAACAGTTACCAAGTGTCTTAGTTAGGGCTTCTATTGCTGTGAAGAGACACCATGACCATGGCAAATCTTATAAAGGAAAACATTTAATTGGAGTGGCTTGCAGTTTCAGAGGTTCAGTCCATTATCATCATGGTGGAACATGGCAGCATGCAGGCAGACATGGTGCTGGAGCTGGAGCTGAGAGTTCTACATCTTGCAGGCAACAGGCAGTCAGCTGTGACACTAGGCAATATCCTGAGCATCAGAAATCTCAAAGTCAGTCCCCACAGTGACACACTTCCAACAAAGCCATACCTATTCCAACAAAGCCACACCTCCTAATAGTGACACTTCCTATGAGATTATGGGGGCAATTACATTCAAAGTACCACATTCCACTCCCTATCCCCCATATGCTTGTAACAATATCATAATACAAAATGCATTTAGTCCAACTTCAAAAGTCCCCATTTTTGTATTTTTAAAAAGGTGCGGCAGCAGGAAGGAGTCACACCATGTAACAGGGCCCATGTGGGAGGCTTATTGAGGGGAGGAGAGTGAAGGGGCAGAGAAGGGGCCAGAGACTGGTCCCTGGTACCAACTTTTGTCTTAATTAGGTTTTATTGCTATGAAAAGATACCATGACCTCACAATTCTTATAAAGAAAAAAATTTATTGGGATGGCTTACAGTTTCAGAGGTTTAGTCCATTATCATCATGGCAGGACATGGCAGTGTGCAGGAAAACATGGTGCTGGAGAAGGAGCTGAGAGTTCTACACCTTGATCTTTAGGCAACAGGAAGGAAACTGTATCCACACTGGGCATAGCTTGAGCATAGGAGACCTCAAAGCCCACCCACCCCCACAGTGACACACTTCCTCAACAAGGCCATACTCACTCTAACAAAGCCACACCTCCTAATAGTGCCACTCCCTATGAAATCATGGGGTCCAACTACATTCAAACTAGCACACTAAGCAACTTTTATAGGAATCATCAGTTTTCATACACACACTCTTTAATTTGTTTGACAAACACTCATTGCACATTTTTACTCTTTAAGGTATGAGTCTTTATACACTACATACATTCTTTCAGAATACTCACAGCACTGTTAGCCATGTGTTAGAAGAGTAAGGTCATCAAGGCATTTTCCCAAATCTTTGTACAATGTGTCACAAACAGGTCAAAGATCACATTACTCTTCTGCCAGTTCTCATCCCATAGATGTTCCTCACAGTCTGCACTATGGACCAGAGGGCAGAAGTGTGCTGGAGCTTTAGCATAAGCCTGGTGCATGAAAACAAAGTTCTGAGTTGCAGAACTTTGTTGTCTAAGTACATAGCATTATATAGCAAGTAAAAAGCAATTGAGACACAAATAACAGAAAGGCAAAAGTCAGTCAGTGTGGACCTCCTTAACAGGGTAACGTGCAGAATTCCATGTAGTTGACTCTTTATCATTGGAGAGCAATGCATTCATTCAACCAAATAAGGAGGCAGGACTAACACCAGGTTTCTGTACTTTCCAAACATCACTGTTGCTCCTTTGAAGCGCTGTTTTACTGTGATCCCATGTGATATCTCCCTCCCAACAAACTTACAAGAATTAGACCAAAAACCTCATACCTTGATATTATTTAGAAATGAGCATTGCTACTAAAAACAAAGATTTTGGCATTTAACAATCTCATTTTACTCCACAACTAGGAAAATATCCTGATTTGAAACTATTCTTGTGAAGCACTTTCAGTGTATTTCCAAATAATAGCTACACTTATCCTAAGTGTTGAGAAAAAGTCACTCAACATTTCCATATTACCTGCTGAATGTCACACAACACTTTCTGAAATATAACAAGCACTTGGTCCATGTCTCAGTGGCATTTGTATCCAGGGGGTAAAAATTGCTTTATACCTTGGTTGTAGGAATTTTTCTCACATATACTTCTAAAGAAGCAGTGTTTGCTAGGGTGCTGATGAGAGTGTGATGAAGCCTCTTCTGTGTAGTACACCTCTAGAGATTCTGTTTTACCATCAAAATGAAACATAGCATTCTAACATCGGTTAATTTTACCTTATATTTTCATGCAAAAACTAAAACACTGGATTTTTTATAAAGACTTTCTCCAATACTGAAATGTTCTTCGTATTTCTAAACTACAAACATATTAAGTATCATCTATAATTTTAATGACTTAAGCCTATAAAGTCACTTAGTTGTTTGTTTTTCTTTTTTTCTTTATATATTGCCATACTCCACTTGATACTTTTAAAAGATTTATAGGTCTGATGAGATAACTCAAGATAACCTGAGTCCAAAAACTGGAACCCACAGTGGAAAGAAAGAACTAACTCCCAAAGTTATCATTTGACTTCCACATGGGTATCATGGCACCCACATGCCCACAATTACTGGTACATGTATTACATACATCCATACACACACACACACACACACACACACACACACACACACACACCCTACATAATACACATCAGTAATGATAAAGACATTTTATAGGCTTCCAATGGCACTTCAAAATGCAGGAGAAATCACTCATGTGTTTGATTTACCATATTATTCTTCAATAAAAACTTAAAAGTGCATGTTTGTCTAGTATGTGCACTTTCATCTTCAAGGAAATTTTAGGAAGATGGTTCTAAAAGTAAAGTCAACCTCGGCTCTATGGCCAAGACTAATAAACCTCCCACATACTTTTTTGTGCTTTGAGTTGACCAAAAGCACATATTGTCTAGAACTATCTAGAAAAATAGAAAGAGCCGAGTGTGTGTGCATTGAGGGGTACAGCTATTATAGTCCGAAGCCTGACATGAAATGATCCCCACATTTGATGCCTGCTTGAGTACTTGCCACATATATGATCTAAAGCAAAGCCACTTAACATCTCTAACCATAAGCATGCACAACCATTGGTTGGAGATGATAATCATGTACTCCTTGGGTGTATTGTGAAGATTCAGCAAGTTAGCTCTTGTACTATATACTTTATGCAGTACTTATAATAAATTATGATACCAAGTAGAAGAGATGAGAGAAGGAAGAGTCTAAGGTCCTTTCTAGCTATCCCTTTTTATTTCTCTGAAAACAATTCCATCGGCAGAAAACGAGTAGCCATACTCTCCTTAGTGCTGCATCTCTAGTGACTAAGGACAGAAGCATGTTTTCGTCATGCTTTCTGGACCAAGTGAAGAGAGGAAGAAGTTGGTCTAATCCCAGAACAAGTTAGGCAGCAGGGTCAGGTCGTTCAACTTAGAATCCATTTACTTTACCATTGTCTGGAAATGTATTGTGCAAGCCAAAGACCAAACAAACAAAAAAATAAACACAAACCAACTAAGAATCTAGTGCTGAAGAAAATTGTCTTATCCTAACAGTGCCTCAGTGGCAGGACCTGCAGGGTCATTCTTTAGACATGAGCAACACAGATAATAATGGCAATTATAATGGCTTGCCGAGTGGTACAGTGTGGAGAGACCTCTACTAGGCATACAGCATCTGTTAGGTAGCATAATTTTTACTAAAGCCCTATGATGGAGACTCAGAAAAAACAAGTGATGTTTTTTTAATTTGCAGTTATTAAAAAGAAATACAGGGATTCAAGTCTAGGTGCAATGAGTTCCCAAATCATATTCTTTCCACAATACCACATAACTCCCTAGTGGATACTGAACAACTTTAATCTTCTACATGACAAATACTGACCTGGTGCTGGGAATCAAAATAACACAGCAAGGGCATAGGGCCACCCATGCTGTCAGCTGTGGCAAATTTACAGACCCTGTCTTAAAGCACTTACTGATTTTTAAGTCTGAAAAACAGAGCAATATGGAAGAAAAGATTTGTCTTCATTTCCAAACAGAAACACTGGAAATTTAGTCAATATCAGAAAATTAGCCTGTCTCATTGTTACCCAACTGTGACAAGAGAAATCAGCAGTCCCATTTACAAGCTTCACCTGCTCTTTCCATCGTTTTGATTCTGACTATCTACACTGAAGCTAATTATGTCCCTTCATCCCACAGATTTTGAAGAAGAACTGACCAAAGCCACCTCTGGTCATTCATATTTAGGGAGAAATGTCAAGTTGATGGTTTTCTATTCCATGTCCACCCTGATTTCCTGTTCCATTCAGCACCATCCTTTAAAATCAGGTTAAAGGAACTAAGTGCCTGATGCTCACATCTCTCAGAGAAAGAATGTCTCAAGTCACTGATGAGTGCACAGGTACCAC
>LZPO01018032.1:32401-48864 GCA_001675575.1 Neotoma lepida | reverse complement strand
AGAGGGGAAACTGGTGGGGTGGGAGGAGGGAGGAAAGGGGGATCTGAGGTTGGTATGTAAAAGGAGTGGAAGATCTTTTTAATGTTAAAATAAATAAATTAATTAATTTAAAAAATAAAAAAATAAATAAAAATAAAAAGCTGCTATACATTAAAGAAAAGAATCAATCAAGTGAAAAGAGAGTCCATAGAGTGAGAGAGAATCTTTTCCAGCTATACATCAGACAGGAAACCAATATACAGAATATATTTAAATAACCAAAAAAGATACAAGAAAACAGAGCCTGGCATGGTAGCACCCACGTTTAAATCAGAAAGCATAGACAGGAAGATTTTTATGAGTTTGAGGCCAACGTGGTCTACAAGTTGGACTAATACAGAGTCCTTGTCTCTAAACCTAAGGAAAGACAGACAAAGAGACAGAGACAGAGACAGAGACAGAGACAGAGACAGAGCACAGGAGGAAAAGAAACAATTGAGTTTTAAACTTGGTCATGGATCCGTATAGAGTTCCCAAAAGAAACAATAAAAATGACTAAGAACTATTTCCAGAAATGTTCATCATCCTTAGCAATTAGAGAAAAATAAATTAAAACTATAACCGACATTTTGCATTACACCATTAAGAATGGCTAACAGCCTAAAAAATGCTGATGAGTATGTGGAGAAAAGGGAGCCCTCATTCACTGCTGGTGGGGTTCCAAACTGGTGCAACCACTCTACAAATCAGTGAGGAGAACTCTCACAAAAAAAGCAAAAGTAAATCTACCACAGGACCCAAATGCACCACTCTGGCTTTGATCAAAGAACTTGACATCTTACTCAACAGATTCATTGCTACTGTATTTACAATAGCTAGAAAATGTAAAAACTTAAATGGCCTTCAACTGATGAATGGGTAACAAAAATGTGCTCTCTATATACACAATGGAATAATTTTCTGTATTGATTCTGTGTCCTTATGTCACCCCCTAGAGAACAATTAGGAGACCAACAGCTTGTGTCTGTGGCTACAAGACTGACAGGCACCAGGCTCAAGTGCTAAAAAGAGACTAGGCACTTGAGCACAAGTGCATTGCAGAGCTAGTCATTATGCTCATAGTGACTCCAGGCAGTGTGGAGTGAATCTAGGGAGAGTGTGTGGTATTTCCTGGTAATTCCTGCCTCAAAAATAACGGAAGAAAGTCCTTCAATTTGTCTTGAGCTCAAGGCAGAGGGTATCAGAATAGGGGTTGCACCTGCACCTAATTGGTCAGCCTCTTGGTCTAATCTCTTTGTCAAAAGGATGCTAATGGCTTTGCATATGANTAAGGAGAATATTATTGATGATCCAAATGTGTGTGTTTTGTGCTCNCAACTAAAGACACTGCACTCTAGTTCTGCTTCTGCTGTTGTGTAAACACTCTGAAATCAGCAACTTAGGAAGAAAAGGATGTACTTGTCTGACATGTTCACTTGAAATCCATCACTGAGTGAAGTCAAAANGGAAATTCAATACAGGCACCTGAAGGCAGAAACAGAAGACAAAAGTTGTTTGCTGCCTCTTTGTCTCTGTATCTCTGTCTCTGTCTCTCACTGTCTTTTTCTGTCTATCTATCTCTATCCTTCTATGCCTGGCTGAAGCTTAGCTAGCTTACTTAAACAACCAAGGACCACCTGCATAACCACGGCACTGCCCACTGTAACTTTGGACCAATTACATCCATAAGGACAACCAAGATAATCCCTCACAGACAATTCTGCAGATGACCTGAATAAGATAATAGCTCAATTGAGAGGTGGTCACCACAATTGTCACTTTATGCTGTGTCAGTTTGACACTTAAAGCTAACTAAGACAGGAAGCTCCCTGTTCTACAAGGAAGTGCACATCACTGCTGTCCGTGACCATTACATGTGCTCATGACCAGAGTCTTATACAACCGGACCTTCAGAGGTGAGACTCAGCTCAGAGTCATTCTCCTCTAAGGGTCACATCCCCATTTCTCTGCTCCTGGACACGGGAACCCTCTAATATCCATTAGTGACATATTTTCACCATTTAGAGGAATCATTAAATAGCATCACCAAATCATTGGGGATGCATCTTACCCTGACTCCTAACAGACCTGCCACAGATATTCTTTACCCACAGAGTAGAACCAGTCACCCTGTGACACAGGGGCAAAGCTGGGAGCAGAGCTCTCAGCTGCTGGTCACCTTCTGTGAGGAGTTGTCTCTTTCCTGTGGGAAAAGAAGAGTGTGGGCCTGTTTCAAAACCCTGGTGTCCCCTCTTTATAGAGGCTGTTGTAAAACTTAATGAAGGGGACAAGAAGTCATTAGTTTGTGAAAAAAAGAAATCAACTTGCCCTTAAAGACACTTCATGCCCTAGAAAGTCCTTCCTATTACATGAGGCTGCCCAAGGCTGGGAAATAGTGTACTCAAGTTCCAGGCTGGATTCATATTTTGACAGAAGCAAACAGGAAGGCAACAAGGGTGGTGACTCAGGGTGAAAATTCCAGTTGGGAAGACTAGGATTTGTTGGTACCCAGGGACACAGGCTGGGAACAAATTTCTGATTCTTTGAAAACCAAAACAGTTCACATCAAATCTTGATGACAATTCAGGGTTCCAATTTGAAAGGACTGTGATATTCTTTTTTATTTTTTTCTTCATTTTACACGCCAAGCATAGATCACCTTCTCATGCCTCTTCCCACTTCCCCCAGCTTCCCCAAATCCACTCCAATCCCCTCCTCCAAAAGGGTAAGGCCTCCCATGGGTAGCCAAAAAAGCCTAGAACATTCATTTGAGGCAGGACCAAACACCTCCCCCCTGCATCAAAGGTGGGCAAGGTATCCAACCAATTCATATTGAGAAGATTAGGATGTGCTGGTACCCAAGGAACAGGCTAGGAAATAACTTCTATACCATTTTGAAAACCAAAATATTTCACATAAAGCTTCCTTTGACAGTTCAGGGTTCCANTTAGAAAGGACTGTGATTTTCTTGGCTATGGTCTCACTGAGACCAGTGGCAAAGCTATGTATTGGGTCTGATTACTAGAAGTGATATTGGTGATAAAGAGTTTTGTGGATTCTGGCTGAGATTCTCCATTGATAAGGCAAGATTTGGGGTAGATCAAACAGACACTGCACAGAAAATGTCAGATGTCTCTCCCTTGAAGTGGTTTGAATGACACATATCCACCATCATTTTANGCACATAAACTCTTGGTCCCTGGTTGGTGGCACTGTTTGATGAGGTGTAAGAGCCATGGCCTCTGTGGGAAAATTGTCACTTGTCAGCATTGACACTGAAAAGCCCTGAGTAATTTTTAAATTTTTCAAAATGAACAATGAGCAATTGCCAAGGGTCATGGGAGTATACAGCAGGTGACAACTAGTGTTTGACAAGTNGATACAGCAGACATATAATGCCCTGAAGGGAAGACCCACCTGGCAAAGCCNTGGGGTCANNAGCTGTGGAAAATGGTTGTTTTCTGTCTGTAACTTTCTCATGTGCCACCATTATACCTCCCTAAAAGAACAGCTGTGAGGTGCTCTCCACAGCCCTTTGGTAGTGTGTTTTACATCTCTGCGCATACACAAAGTTGTGGATNGTAGGGTTATGACTTCTGTTTAAGCTGTNTAATTCTGATGTATAGAAATAATATCAGAGTGTTCTTTTTACTGACATAGGAAAGTAACAGTATTCTCAGTCTCAATGACAGCCTTTTACACATTTTGCAAAGACATTAGAACAAATTCAATACAGACTAGACTGTCCCTGCAGAAAATACATGAAGACTAATTCCCAAGTGTTGTTTATTGTTGAATCAAGGCCAGGCTGTTTACATTAATGTAGCCCCTTGCAGCAGCTCTTTTTCTGCACGTATCCTAACTGCTCAAGGGTCAGCCAATTCTTTACTATCTAGGATCCCTCACCAATTTAGTTCCAGGAAAGGCGCCAAAGCTACACAGAGAAACCCTGTCTCGAAAAANNAAAAAAAAAATGAAAACAGGCAACTTAAGAATAAAATAATATGCCAGCTCAGTAGGGAACACATGAAAACACATGGCCAATTCTGTATCTGGGCAGGGGAACACTGAGCTTTCCCTCTAAGAACTAAATCAACACAAGAATGCTGCTGTGGCCACTTCTGTTCAGTATTNCCTTAGGAATCCTAGACAGAACAATTAGGCAAGACAAAGAAATGAAAGGTAGCCAGTCAGTCAGCTGTAAAATATGTCCGCAGGTGACATGGACTTATCTGTAGAAAATCCTTAAGAGTCTACAGAAATTTGTGACACTGGTGAACACANACACATAACTTAGCTGTATTTCTGTAAATTAATATTGACCACAAATAATTAGATGTCCTGTTTTGTCACAGGCACAGAGAAAGAAACAGATGTTATTGCATAGACTTGGNGGGAATGGGACANGATTAAAGTCTTTTGGAATGGACAATGGTGATGGCCACATGAAAATATGGATCTGTTCATGCCACTTAGTTACCCACTTCAAAATGACCAAATGGAAAATCCCATATATGTCTCAAAAACGTGTTAACAGGAAATGCAAACTTGTGTGATGTCACACTGTGAATGCCACTCATGGGAAAGAAGCAGTCCAGGTCAGCCTTTTGCCATGGTGTTTTACATGTGTGCCTCAAACAAACTGTGGATCAAAACTGTGTAGTAACCAGTAGTGTCCATGGGGAAAGAGGACAGTCCCCTCTCCTTTCACTCTTNCTCACTTCACGTGGATGACTGTTGTCTAGGCAGCACTGGTATTCTGTGAATCAGTTCTACAAGGAATGTATTTGGGTACAGGAGAGGATGCATTTATCTCCATGCAAACACTGCAGCATGTTAACAGGGGACTCAGAGCATCCAGAAGTTTGGGGGCTCATGAAATTAATTTCCCCGGATTCTGAGAATTGTCTCTGTATTTAATCCAAAATCTAAGCTCTTAACTCCTTTGGAATTCATTTTACTATATTGGTGTTTTCATTTCCCTTTTGGAAACCAAGTCTCTCTTTATATCCTGGCCTGTCCTTAGACACATGTTTATGCCAGGACTACAGTCTTGAGTCACCAGGCTGGCTGTACCTCAGTGGTAATTGATCATTTTCACCACAAAACTTATCTCCTTGTTGTGCCCCATTGATAAAAACATGCCCCCACTTTGCTATAGTGTGAGAGGAGAAAGGTCACTCATTCATCACGGCCAGGCTGACTGGGAGACTGGTCTTTGAACTGGCTGGGTTAAAGACCTCACACTTATACTGTCCAGCATCCTCCATCCTCACAGGATCGATGCTGAGTCGGCACTTGTGTGGTGACAGGGTCATCCTCTCTGTGAGCTGCAGACTCTGGTTATTGACTATCCACTGGGTGGAGATTCCAGTGTCAGCTGAGAGGCAGGTGAAGACCACGGAGCTCCATACTGTAACATTGGTGTTGGTGACTCGGATAAAGGGCTGTGTCACAGGCTCTGTGAAGCAAAAGAGGAGAGGGAATGACAATAGCCCTTCAGAAATCTCAACAAGACTCTCTGTAGTCAAAGGACACTGAATAAAGCCTCTAGGTTGAAGACATTGGGGCTATGACCATAGACAGGCTTCCTCTGGTATGGATCTGCCATCCTTGGCCTGTGTGACCCTGATTCAGACTCTGGATTTTCTGGGTCTCAGTTTCCCTTCACTAATGCACACAGTGCATGATCATTGTCCTGTCTCTGAGTTAAGTTTTGTTATGAGCAATGGCATGACTTTAGGATGAGGGAGCTGCTCAAGTCAGCAGTACCTGTTCCTATTTACCTGCAGCATGGAATTCCCTAGGCTGGACACCTGAGGACAAGTAGCTGCCTAGAGAATTGTCTCCTCTGTCCCTCCTCTTGGGGACCCTGACCTTCCTCTGAGGTCTTTTAAGCCCATCATCAAAAGAGTTGAGATGTCCTGACACCTGTCCACTGAGTAGCAGGTGCCCAGGTGACCTATGTAACTACAGTTCTCATGGCACTGCACAGCTGGTTCCACACTCTATGGGTCTTGGACAGTCAGTAAAGCCTTGTTCCCTATCATCTTTAACAGAAAGTAAAACTCTAGCCCTGGAGAAGAGCTCTCCATGGTCACCTGGGGTTGGGTCTGAAACAGAGGTCTGGAGCCAGGGCTTCCTGATGCTCACCTCACTATGATGCAACCATCGATCTCCCAGATAGGCCAAGCCTAACACCCAAGGGGTCTTGCTCAAGGCCATGGTCCTGGTGAGAGCCCAAAAATTTGAAATTGACATCCTTGGGCTGAGTTACCCAGCACACATCTTCCTCTGTTGGTAGAGTCAGGTGAGGGATTCAGGTCTACTTTACTATATCTACCTGATGTGTGTCCTGCACTAAGTACTAAAACTCCAATGTGGAGACACAATGCAGAGAGGAAGCAGTCAGTCCACAATGGGCAGTCCTGTGTGTTTAAAGGGAAATCAACCTCACCAGAACTCAGAGACCCAAAAGAATCACTTACTGTATATTTGGAGGTACATATGTGTTTCTTGAGTTTCAAACTGTGTGTTTAAGGTTCGTAGGGTGTAGAATCCAGTGTCCTCCTGGGCAGCATTGTGAATCATCAGGGATCCATTGGGGTACACAGTCTCTCTACCACTGTGTGCAGGCCCCAGCGTACTTTTATTACTGGTTACTACATTCTGTGCAATTTTGTGTCTGTTGTCAATTGGTACCCCTTTGTACCAGATAAAGGATCGAAGGTCCTTCGGGATATTATGAACAAGTAGGAGAGCATTTTCCCCTTCAACAACATTGTGTGGCATTGACTCAATAGTGAGCTGGATGGGAGGGCGCCTGCAGGCTACAAGAGAGGATAAAGGAAAGAGAGTCAAATTCTTCAATACTGAGACATTGTTTTTGGTGTACTGAGCTTAGGTCCATCACTCAGCTGATTGGGTTGAGTGTCTGTCCAACTCAGAGGTGCCTTCCCTCACTTCTTCCTCTACAGACCCCCAGTCTTCACCTTCCAACCTCTTTGATCTCTTCCCTCTCTGGATGCAGTCAACCCCTGACTTCCCTAGAGATGGGCCTCCTGGTCTGTCTTCCAGTCCACTAGAGATGGAGCCTCGTTAGGAAAAATTAGGTTGATATTTCTGAATTGCCCAAGGCCTGGAAAGGCTTGGAAAAAATGTGAGTGGATGGAAGAATGAATGTCCATGGATTTGCAAGTCCAGCTCTTTATGAAATTCCCATGTGTGGAAATACTGACAACAGTTGCAACTCCAACTTACATTAACTTATGCATGTGTGGGGTGTCAGTGCATGGGTCTCGATGAGTATGAGTGTGAGTGTTTGTGCAGGAGCAGGTGGATGACATCCTGTGTGTATGGGGGAATGCAGGTCACANCACCTAGATGGAAGTCAGGGAACACCTTGAGGGAGCTTTTCCTATCATTCCACCTTAAAAGAGTCTAGCTAGTCTATGAACTCCCTCTCCACACACTGTCAGGCAGTGTTCTCTTCACCTGTGAGCAAGAGCCACTACCAGGGCCTGCACCCTTTGCAGAGAAGCATACAGTGAACCTCCATGGTGGCTTCAGCGTTCTCTGCCCTGCCTCTGTGGTGAAGAGCTTTTGTTCAAAAGCTTCCCGTAATCCCTATAGCCTTCTTTCCCCTGAAATCAGCCTCCTGATAGGCTTGATAGTCCAAGGACATTTTCTGTTCCTTAAACTCTTAGCTCTGCCTGGTATTCCAGTTTACTTCTCTATATATTTTTTTCAGTCCTCCAGACCATGCAATGAGAAATAAGGATGATAATCATCTCTGAGCCCTAGGACAACAACAGCTAACCCCTGGGCTCTCCTCTGCTGTTTCTCCCAACCTGTCCTTTATGACACATAATCCTAGCTAAACACCTAGTCTGCCCTGTTTTCTCAATCCTTTGTGAAGGTAGAATTAACTCCCTGCAGGAAGGTGTGACAGAGATGTCTTTGACTACTGGAAAGGAACCATCTGACTGATGCCTGGGAAAGGGGACAGACCCATTCTCAATGGAGTCATCAGTCAGGGCACATTGTCATGAAGCCCAGTAGGAGACCCATGAGAATGTGAAACAGGAAGTGACCTGAATCCTAGAGAGAGGGCAGTGGCTCCATCATCCTAGGGAGAGTTCATAGAGACCCTCCATCTTTCTGTGATGGCTGAGCCATGCCTTGGGGTTTCTCTATGTCCTTCCTGGAATGCAGCTGACCTCTGTCTATGTGAAGTCCTCATGGGATGTGCCAGGAGGTGGGGGTGGTAACACAGGATCCTCTGGCAGAGAAGTATGCTTAGAAACATAGGAAGCAACATGTAGGTCTAAGAAGGCTGTCAGTGAACTCTAGGTCTCTAAAGGACATGGATCGAAGCTAGGCTACAATGAAGCTCATGGCTCCTGGATATTCTTTTCTAGATGTTCATTCTGTGTTCTTTAATAGCAACCTAGCGATAACTAGAGGAACTGCACAGATGTCTTGGGGATATCCAGATTAGCACCTCTTTCTTATTTGCCTGCAGGAGAGAATTCCAGAGCTGGACCCCAGCAGACAATCACTTGCAAGGAGGACTTATGTCCTTTTTTCCTCCTTTTGGGGACCTTGGCCTTCCTGTGAGGTCTCATGATTTCATCAAGACAGTTATTTAATGGTCTGGGCACCTGACTAGCTATACTCTCCATGTGTGGTCTCTGGTGAAAATAATACAGGGGACCTAGCCTAACCATAGCTCTCATTACAGTATCCTACCTGGTTCCACATACCAACAAAGCCCTGTTCCCTGTTGAGGGAGACCAGCTCTCTCTTATTCCCTCAGGGTACTCTTGAGCAGGGAGAAATAAGGATTATGTAGAAAGAAATATAGAGGAGAGAAAAACAAAAAACACAGGATAGCCTTGGGAGATTTAACCCACCAGCCCCTTCAGTCTACACTAAAGGGCTTTTAAAGGAATGCCAAGGGATGGAGCAAAAGACTTCCCTCAAGCACAGCCAACTGTAGACCATCCCAGACACCTGGTGACCATGCATGGGGTCAAGCCATTCTCTAACGCAGCCCTGCTGTGTAAAGCAAGCTCATATCTTACTAGAAAACCTTTGTGGGCTCCCATAGGTCCCTCCTTTAGATTTTAAAGATCCCCTGAGGCTCCACAGAGTAGACTGAGGTCTGTCTTCGATTGTTCTCTTTGATTATTTCTTCCATTACCTGTCATGGAGATATGCTTTCCATCAAGCATAGTCTGTTTTAGGTTTGAAGCTATCATGATAAAGTTGCCCATCATTTACTCTCAGCCTCTGGTAGGAGGGAGTAAGTACTGAGTTTAACTCAGCTCTGGCCCAGGTTCCTATTCAGCTTACAACCTCCACGGTGATCTCCATAGCTGCCACACCTCCCAGTACAGGAGTAGAGTATGATAAAGATGTCATTTCTTTTTTGGAATGAGACCAAAACATCTTGGTCTTAAGATGTCCATAACAATTTTAGCTGTGCCAAGCCCTTTTTAAACTAAAACTCTTGATGCAAACTGCATACAATGAACAACATCCAACTTAAAGATTCCCTTAGATTTTTCCAAAGCTCTGGTTCATTAACATCAACACAAGTCTAGTACAAAACTTACTATACATATTTACAACTCTCTTAATCGAACTATTATCTCTATACATATTAACACTTTTACAAGCTTATATTAAACACTACTACTTACATTCAACATTTACTCTTTTCACAAACTCACATTCAACATATACATTATTTTACTTCTTACAAGCCTATATTCATAAGGAAACTTTATAAGACTACCTTAGAAAATATCTAGGAGATATATTCTTTTTTGTTAATGTTCTGTAGATATCTATTAAGTTCATTTGAGTCATGACTTCTGTTAGGTCCCTCATTCCTCTGTTAAGTTTCAGGCTGGCAGATCTATCCAGCGGTGAGAGTGGGGTGTTGAAATCTCCCGCTACTAGTGTGTGGGGTTTGATTTGAGATTTAAGCTTTAGTTTTAAGCTTTAGATTTAAGCTTCTCAGTTGCTGGTTAGAAGCAAAGATACAATGCTAATAGAGATGGTTTGCTTTGCTTCAGGGGATTCTGACTGATGTTTTTCCTAACTTGAAAGAAAGACAGAACTTAGCACAGAAGTTTTGCCCTGGTCCAAGAGGTCCAGATGAATCTAATTTTTGCCTTGAAGAAAGAGAAACTGAGAAAGAAAGTTATGAAAGACTTTTAGTTTTTTAGAGAGAGAGATTGCTAAGTTTTTTCCAAAAAAGCTTTCAGTTTTTGAGAAAGACCAAGTTTTCCCCAAACTTCTGTTCTCTAAACTTTAGCTTCAATGGCCAAGAGGAAATTAAATCTGTTGCTACAGTGTTGTACAAGCTTTCTCAGGCACTGCTGACAGAGCAGAGGATTTTTGTTGTCTGCATCAGCCTCAGGGGAAATCTCTTTCCTCTGCTGCTTGGATTTAGCATTTTAGCCTTCCGCAGGCCAAAAGCTTCCATAGGAATCTTTTCTCTACCTGTTTTTTTCTTTTCCTCTGATTTTTCCCAGCTTGAGTTGATAGCTCCGTAGCTTGAAAATTAAGGACATAGATCCTCTCTTGCCACTTATCTTAATCCTAATTTTTTCTTACACTATATTCCTGCATTCTACTTTTCTAAGTTTTTCTTACACTATATTACTACACTCTACCTTCCTTATTTTTCAAACATAGAAATTAAGAGAGAGAGAGAAAAAGAAAGAAACCTTAATAAGCAGATATATCTATGCTGCAGCCTTACTCAGGCATTTTTCAGCCCTTCATTCTTCCTCCCGAGAATAAAAACCCCTGCCTTCACTTTCACTACAAAACCAGAATGGTCCAACTTCTTCCCATGGGGCTTTCTCACCAAACTTTCACCAAGTCCCTGGGCCTGGTTCCCAGTGCCATTTGAGGGAGTCCAGCTCCCACTTATTCCCACAGAGCACTCTTGAGCAGGGAGAAATAAGGAATATATATGGATAGAAAGATAGAGGAGAGAGACAGCTAGAAACCCTGGATAGCCTCGGGAGGGCCTGGGTCAAAACCCACCAGCCCCTACTGTCTCTACTAAAGGACTTTTAAAAGAATGCCAAGGGGTGGAGCAAAATGCCTCCACACAGCACAGCCAAGAGCAGACAATCTCAGATACCTGGTGACCTTACACATGCTCAAGCCATCACCTAATGCAGCCCTGCTGTGTAAAGCAAGCTTGCATCTCATTAAGAAATCCTTGTGGGCTCCCACACACTGTAAGCTCTAACAGGAAGTTAAGACCAATAAGTGACAAAAAGATCCCAACTGTTATCTAGGGTCTATCCAGAAACATAAATTTGCAGCCAGGCTTTCCTGATGCTCTCTATGGGGTTCCATGACTTCCTCAGCCAGGGTGTGCCTGACCTACCACAGAATCTTTCAGAAATAATGTGCATGGTGTGAGCTCCAAGGAACTGCACTGAAGCTGACATCCTAGGGCTGACTTTACCCAGCACAGGTACTCCACTCTGCAGGTAAAGACATATGAGGGGTACGGATACATTACGGTTTTTCTACCCTATATGCTTCCTGTAGCAAGGGCCAAACCCCAGTGGGGGGACACAATGCAGTGGAGAAGAGAGCAGGCACAGCCCAGTCCTGACAGTTCAGTGTATGAAGAAAGATAAGCCAAACACAGCAGCTGGAGACCATAGAGAATCACTTACAGTTCACAAGGAGCTCTACATGGGCTTTTTGAATTTTGAATCTCTGTTTAAAGTTTGTAGTGTGTAGAACCCTGCATCTTTCTCTGTGACATCATGGAGCAGAAGGGATCCATTGGTGTATACCATTGTTCTTCTGCTGTGGGCAGGACCCCGGGTGACGTAATTCATGGCTCTGCTGTACCTTCCAATTTTAAAAATCTGGGTGCTTTGCATAGATTTGTACCAGGTAAAGGTTCGTAGATCTTCTGGCAGATTATGAACAAGGAGAAGAATGTTTTCCCCTTTAGCAGCATTCCGTGGCACTGGTTCTATGGTGAGTTGGGTAGAAGTGAGAGAATTGCAGCAAGTAGAATGGGAGTCTGAAACACAGAATGAAAAGTTATCACAAAGATCATTGTGCTTGGTGGAAAGATGGCAACCTTCATCCTAAGCAGGTGGATAAATCACTTGCCCTAAAGATGCAGGTGTGATTGTATCTAACCCACCTGGTGGATGTCAACAACATGACCTCTATTGCCTCAATGCCCCAGAATGTCATCTCCTCTACATGGAACTCTCTCCTGGGGTGTCTCCATAGCTGCCCCTCACTGCCTTCCATCAAGCGCTGTGCACACTCTAGCACACTGAGGTTGAGATTATGCCTCCTGTGAGCTTATTCTCCACAGACCTCACGTCTTCTTTCTTGGCTTTTTCTGTTTCCTTTGTGGCTCCAGTCAACACCTGACTTCAATTTCAAGATTTCTTTGCTGCTCTGCCCTGAGTCCCACAAGTCTAGGACTACCAAGGCCAGGAGAAGTCTGATATTCTTGCAGGCTCAGGTATTAGAAAAGACTTAGATACTACTAGAATGGCTGGTTTTATGTCAACTTCACAAAAGCTACAGTCGATTTGAATGAGGAGACTCAGTTGAAAATGCTATCACCATATTGGTCTGTGGGCAAGTCTAGAGGACAATGTTTTAATAGGTTGATTGATGTGGGAAGGTCCATCCCACAAAAACTGTTCGACTCCTATACTTAGGGTTCCAGGGTTCTACAAGAGACCTGGCTGGGCAAGAAATCAAGAACAAACTAATAGGCATCACTCCTCCATGGTCTCTGCAAAACTCTTTAGATTTTATTTATAAAACTCATGTTTTATAAATATGTTTGGAGAAAATAAATACCCCAGTTTGGCATGGACAACCAAAAACCATTGCTCATATTTAGCTCTGAGAGGCATTAATAGTCTAGCCCTGGCAAAATGTGCCCTATGATCACTTGTAGTTGAGCCTAGGACAGAGGAGTGTGGTCAGGCCTTCCTGGTGCTCACCTCCCTGTTTAGATGCCATGGTTTCCTCAACCACCCCCTGACTGATGCCTACGGTGTCTTTCTTACTGAAATTTACATTGAGATTGCCAAGAGACTGAACATATTCTGAAATCTTTGGCTAAGATTTTTTTTGTGCCAAGGACTTTCTTAATAGGGGGGGAAGTCAGATGATGGAGTATAATCTATCAATATTTGTCTCCACCATGTGTGTCCTCCAACAAATGCTCAAACACCAACATGGGGACACTATACACAGGCCAGAAAAGACAGTGCTATGTTTCAAAACACTAAAGGACACTGAAAAATCACAGAGAATCACTTACTGTCTGAATGGATTTCCACATGCGTTACTCCAGGTTTTATATCTGTGGTCAGAGTTTGTAGAGTATACCATCCAGCATCTTTCCAGGTGACATTCTGGAGCAGCAGGGATCCATTGCTGTACATGGTCTCTCTGCCACTATGTGCAGGACCCACCACACTTGAATTTGTGGCCAGTATATGTCTGGCAATCTCATGGCTCTTGGACACAATAACTCCTTTGTACCAGAGAAGGGCTTGAAGATTCTCTGGGAGATTGTGAACCACTAGAAGAACACTTCCACCTTCAGCAATGCTACGTGGAACTGATTCAATAGTGAGCTGGGCAGAGGATGTTTGGTACCCACAATGGTAAGCTAGAAGGCAAGAAAGATCTGTTAATAGTAGGACTGTGGCTCTGTGCCTGAGCACGTGTGTCCATTTCTCAACCTAGGTGTCCTCCTGGCCTACTGGGTGTAGGTCAGCACATGACCTCTATGCATTCAGTGTCACTACACAGTCATCTTCTCTGTACGGCACTCTCTGCTCTGTTGTTAACAGGGCCCTGGCTCACTGTCCTTAGACTCCTGATCACATTCAGTGTGGATTGGTGTTAGGAGGGAATGCTGTCCTGGTTTGCTTCCCTATAGACCTTGACAACTGACTCTCTGACATTTTGTTGTTTATGTTCAGTCCTCTTGTAGTTCCAGTCAAAACTTGACTTCAAGTCCATTTGAAATAGAGTTTTGTGAGGACCAGGGCTAATCTCATTTTTTGGAAGTCATGCTTCCTAGAAAATATTCTGACACTTGTAGAAAATGAATGAATGAATTAATGAGTGAATGAACATGAGAATGAGCAGCCAATAATCTAAAGTCCAGCATGTCCAGGGTTTTATTTATGAAACTCTCATCTTGTGGTCAATGGATAGCCTAGTTTGCTTTCATTTTTTACATCTATTTCCTTTTCATGTGTGTGTGATGCTCCTCCTGTGTGTTTGAATGCATGTAGGTGTGAACACATGTGCATTCCTACATAAATGTCTATATGGCTGCATGCATGAAACAGTACTTATATGTGAGGCAGAGAACAGCTTTGAGGAGTAAGAAGGTTCTTTCCTTCTACCACGTGGGTCTGAGGATTAAACCCAGGTCACTGGACCTGGTAGAATTTGCCTTCACCCACTGAAACATGTCACTGACCCACACAGGTCAGATTCTACTCTGTGTCACACTGTCATAGTTGCAAACATGAGTCTTCAAAATACAGCAGCCAACATGATTATCAATGAACAGAGAACAATTCGGCTTTCATTCCCACCCCTTAGCATTTCCTATTCACTGAGAACTTCCTGCTGCTGAACCTCTGTCCATCTCTGTGTCATCTCCACTAAGTGGGAAAGAAGACACCATGATTCTCCTTCAGACTCTTGTCCTCCTTGGAGATTCCAGCAAGGGCCTGAGCTCCCCCTCTCACACACTGTCATGGAATTCTCTCCTCACTTATAAGACCAGCCCTTTTCTATAGTGCCCCTTGAACAAGGTAGGAATCTTCATACCTTAGAACACGGGGCTCTCCATGGGATCCAGCACTGCTACCACCCTCCACTGGCCTGCAGTCAGTTCTCCTTCCTAGAGTCAACTATACTGTCCTACAGTCAGTTCTGCTGTCCAGGAGTCACTCTGCTGTCCTGAAGTCACCTCTGCTGTCCTGCCTCCCTCTGAGCTGAGCATGCTACAAGGCAGAAGCCCCTCCCAGAGTCACATGGGCTCTGGGTGTGTCTTTGCCCAAGTCACTTCTGTCTCCTTCTCTTGGCATTGCTTGCTGATTCTCTTCCCCAATCTCTTTCTTTGTTTCAGTCCTCAAGACCACACAGTGAACAACAGGCCAATATTCATCCCTGTGTCCCAAAGTCCAATAGCTCACCCCAGGGCTGACCTCTGCTGTGTCCAGGCCTTGGCTCTGTAGCACCAAAGAGGGGGACTCTGTCCTCCCTATCCATGTTTTATGACACAGAAACTCTTCTGTCAACCCAGTTGTCCTAATGTCCTCAAAGCTCTGGGAGATGAAATTTGCTCTCAGCTAAAAAGTGACAGATATCTGTGAGGGCTTGAAAGGGACCATCTGAGTGATGACAGGGGAAGGACACTCATCGTTTATCACTAGGGTCACAATTTGGGGTCTCATTCAGGACAGATATCCAGGAAGAGTTGTATTGAGAAATCCATATCCTATGTGTGGAAAAGGTCACCCATGGCCTGTAGAAGTGTTGGCTCACCCTGCTGTAGAGAGTTTCAAATGGTAACATGAATTCCAGTCTCTGTTATTGGCTGAGGTATAGCTCAGGTCTACCCATGTCCACCCTGACAATTTAGGGATGTCTCTATCTTTTGCTTGATAATTCCCCTGTGGTTACCCTCTCTTTCCCTATGGAAGATGCGAGAAGGAAGGAGATTGGACATGATCCCCTAGCATAGTACTGTTCTCAGACAGAGAAAGCACAAGTAGGTCAGAATGGCCTTGTGGGAGAGACCTTCAGGTCTCTAGTGACATAAATGGAAATCACTGAAGTTTTTCATCTTCTCCAGGAAACAGAATCAAAGATGTTGACGATGAGCTAATATCACCACCTGGTGATGGATAGGATAGCTGTAGCTCATGTCTGGGAACTGTCAAGACCGTCAAAGCCTGTTACTATTTGGCTGCATGAGGGTATTCCCTGGACCGGACCCCAAAGGACAAGCACTTGCCAGGTGGATCTGGTTCCTCTCTTCTTCACCTTGGGGACCCTACCTTCCTGTAAAGTCTCCTAAGCCCATGAGAACAGTTGACTGCTGGCCTGGTCACCTGTCCAGATCTGCTCTCCATGCTGAGTCTCAGGAGGTATCCAGGTGACCTAGATTGAATGTGGCTCTGATGACAATGCACTGATTGGTTTCAAATACTATTGGATATGGAGGGCCAAAAGCCATTGGCCTGTTTCCTGTCAGCTAAATAAGGAAGTAAGAATCCTCAGGGTCACTTATAGTCTGACCTCAGGCAGAAATCAGGAGCAAGGGCTTCCTGGTGCTCACTTCTCTGTACGGATGCCAACATCTGCCTGATGCCAAGATGTTG
>LZPO01018032.1:9258-25125 GCA_001675575.1 Neotoma lepida | reverse complement strand
CTGTAAGACCACCAACGACTTTTTAATGAATTCTTGCCACATTGGAGCACCAAATGTAAAACAAATTTCTATACGGTCTTATTAATAAAAACATGGAGCAAGAACTAGGGGTGAAAAATCTGACAGAGATCAGAGGAATTAAGAACAGCTGCCAGCTACCTCACCTCACCAACACAGCTGCTTCCAAAGAGAGAGTGACTTCCTCTCTATGCAGGTTTTTATGCCTGTCCATTCTGCTAACTCATTTCCTCTCTCCACCAAGCTACATCACTTCCTGTCTGTCTGCACAGACCTCCAGAACTCTATGGTTGATGCTAGGATTAAAGGCGTGTGCCACCACCACCATCCAGCTTGTTTCCTAGTGTGACCTTGAACTCACAGAGAACCAGACAGATTAAGAGCAGGTGCTAACATTGCCATGACTTCTGTTTTTACTACTAGCAGCTGGCTGACCTTTTTCCTCTGATCCTCAGATAAATTTTATTGGGGGATACATATAAACTATCACCACATTTTTGTCTAAATAAAAAATAAATACTTAATAATAATTAATAAATAATAATAAATAAAAATTGAAGAAAAACTATATACAATAAGTACAATAAATATATACAATATATACAAGCAATAAATACATCAATAATGTCTAGTCCACTTGCATTTGACAAATTCAGAGAAAATATTCCATTATTTATCCTATTTTGGTAAATCCAAAATGTACCTAATTCCTTTCTATCCTAACTTTTATTACAAAAGAATACTATCTCATGATGTCTTTCAAATCTATACACTTTACATCTCTTAGCGAGTTTCTTTCCAAAATTTCTTAACAAGGAAAACTATAACTATCTAATCTTCAACTCCCTCAGAAACCCAAGAAGGAAATAATATTACCTAGTAAAATAGGAAGTGCCAACAAGTGACTTCCAAAAAATTTGAGTTGACAGAAACAGCCAGCTGCCTGGACAGTCACCCAAGGTTTCTCCGCAATGTTGGGGCATCATCTTCAGCCCCATCTTCAGTCTATCAGCACATCTGATAGACTCATTTGTGAATCAGGATGTACTCAAAGTCTACAGATCGATCCCACATTTGGTGTGAGTATTCCATGTACCAGATAAATTGAATTCCACTGGTGTCTGGAAATTGCTGATGGTTTTGGAATTTGGATTCCCATTTTTCTCAGCTTCTGGGTGGCTTAATCTCCTTTATTACATGTTAGTCTATCATTGAGAGGCCAGACTGTGCCAGCCTAGCTATTCCTCAAAGAATAGCTGTTCCAGCTGCTGTTCCATTGTACACCAGGAGTCATCAGCCCACTGCCTGTTCAGCTGCCTTGGAAGGAAGAGCGACTGTATGTACCTTTTCTGGATTGCAAAGCCACTTCAGCAATGGTGCCATATTGTCTTGGCCTCAGAGGATGCCTGTTGCCCAAGCTGCAACCACACTTGTCTTGGTAGGGATTGGTAGTCCTTCATTTTGTGTCCTGCTTGTCGATTTTGAGCAGCATACTGTCAGCAGTCAATTCGAGGGCACTTTCTTACCCAGTGGCTAACTTTTACCACATGAAAGTTAACTCCATATGCAGTTTCTTCAATGCCCATGTCTTCTCTGTAATAGATTGGTGCTGCCAGGAGCTGACATGTCTCATAGTCATAAAAAAGAAAAATGTCTAAGTTATTAAAACATTTTAAATGCCATATTCTGCAGATCTCTGAAGGGTTTGAAGATGATCTATCTAAAATATATCTCTGCTTAACCTTGAAAACACCTAATATGACTACAAGTTCGATTGTAATGACTAACTACTAACTCTCATTTCTCTATATCCTAATGGTTGATAGCAATAACTTTCAAGAATTAGCAAATTGCATAACATTGTTAAATGAACTGTAGAGGTACAATACCTCAAACAAGATTAGAAATATACATACAATATTTTCTCAAAAAATCAAACTCAAATTTGTATCAATATATATATAATTTGTATACAATATACAAAAATCCAATCCAATGTAAATTATTTAAAACTAGTAATTGCCTTTTAAAAGTAGATTCAATAATCTACCATTTTATCTATATCATATCTATATCCTCTCTTTTTTTTCAAACAAGAACCTTAAATCTAATTTCCTTTGTTTAACCTTTTTCCTGACCATTAACAATAACAACTTGTAACCAACCATCCTAAACAATGAAAATTATCCCAAACCCAAAACCCACTGACAAACCAAAAACCACCCACCCCACCTCTTGGGAATGTGGGCGTTGTGTTCTTAAAATTGCTTCCTGCTGTGAAGACATGTTTAGGGGAGGCTAAAAAGAAAATTTTGGGGTTAATTGTCAAGTCTGCAGTGGTAGCTGTATCATTTGTTATACAGTCTCTGCATAACACAAACGTGCAGGGCTTATCTCAAGTCCTCGCTCGAATAATCTGTGAGGCTGGATCATGTCAGCTAGCCATCTCCAGATTGTCCTGCACAGTTTGTAGTCCAAAGCTGATCTTTAGGTGATGTTTGTCACCTTAGTGTTATTATTATTGTCCTTGTGGAATCGTCATTGTGGGGCCCCACCATCTTTCTGGAGACTTCAAATTTGCTGTCAGGCCTGGACATGATTCCCTGCAAAAAACTGACAGAGACTCGAACACAAAAAAACATGTATAGGCAGTAAAATGAAGGCTTTTTTCTAGAATTAATTAGTACTCTATATGACCATTATGACAAAAGTTAAAATATATATACATATCAATTTTATGAATCTTGAAATAAAATTCATACCTTAAGAAGAGTTTAAAGAATCAAAATAGAATCAAAGAGTTGAAATTAGTGGTAATAGAATAGTCCCTTAATTTTTTGGTTTTCTTCTGACATGATACAGAGATCTTGCATTTTCATTTTGACAAACATGCTTGAGTTTAGAGAAGGAGAGAGGCATTCTCCAACTCCAAAGCCAGCTTTAATTTAATTGAACTGGGACTACATGAAGATCATTTGTGTTAAGTGTCTGTAGAGAAGAGCAGAAACAAACATTTAGGAAGATCTATGAAATTTTACATATGATACACCTGTAGGCCAATTTTACTCCTTTCTTTGAACATTTATTCTGGATGATTTGTCCTTTCTCTTCAGATGTCTCATTTTTCCAGTGTTCTTCAGACTCTTTAGCCTTCATTCTTCTGAAAGATAAAAACAAAAACACTTCCCCGAGCCTAACTTTGGGGAGGTTCCTTTTTGGCAAGTTATATCTGGTTAAATGAAAAGCATTTGTTAGTGGTATAAATTAATTTTAATTGAATGGTCATGCTGGTCAATGAACTATCACCTCTTCTAATTAAGAGGTCTCTCTTGTTCAAATCAGACCTTTATCAATTTTGATGGTATCCATAGCTTTTTTCTCCTGTAGAAACAAAAGTAAAACCTCGTCCCCAAAGTAAAACATATTCTGCTTTCCATTCTGAGGTCAGCGCATCAGCCTTAAAGTATATAGGCTGATTTAATTCTGTTGTTTTTTCTATTATTCAATGTCTCTCTGCAGCTGTTGTTCCTTTCTCTTTAGCATTGAAAAAATTCAAAGTTAATAAAGTACTATATATTCTATTTCTGAGGTATTTTGTTACCCCTTTCTGTTTATTTAGCATATCATTTAGAGTTTGATTTGATCTTTCTCTGACTGCTTAGCCTGTAGGATTATGTGGTATACCTGTAATATGCTTTATATTGTAATAAGCAAAAAACCTGTTTCATTTTAGCAAAGACATAAGCTGGAGCATTGTCAGTTTTAATTTGTGCGGGTATACCCATGATGTCCATGACTTCTAGCAAATGCATGATTACAGAATCAGCTTTTTCAAAACTCAAAACAGTTGCCCATTGAAATCCTAAATAAGTATCAATGATGTGGTGTACATATTTCAATTTTCCAAATTCTGCAAAGTGAAACACATCCATCTGCCAGATTTCTATTCCTCTGAGTAACCTTTGGGTTACATCCTGCTGGTAATGGAGTTTGGTTATAAAAAGAACAAGTAGGACATTTCCTTATTTCCTTGGATTGTTGCCAGGTTATGGAAAAATCCTTTTTTAAACCTTTACTATTGACATGATGTTTTTTATGAAATTCTGAGGCCTCCAGCACATTTCCTACAAATAATTTATCAATCTCATCATGACCTTGTGCTAGAGGGCCTGGCAGACCCATATGGGATCTGATGTGAGTTATATATGAGGGATGCTTCCTATACCTGATTATATCTTGTAACAATAAATAACAAAATTAATTCTGACTCATCAGGGATAAATTCTGCAGTCTCATTATGTAAGACCACTCTTTCAGCATACTGAGACTCAGTAACTATGTCGAGAGGTTCTGAAAAATCCATTAATACCAACAGTATAGCATACAGTTCTGAATTTTGAACTGAATTATAAGAACTTTGGCCAGGCGGTGGTGGCACACACCTTTAATCCCAGCACTTGGGAGGAAGAGGCAGGCGGATCTCTGTGAGTTCGAGGTCAGCCTGGGCTACCGAGTGAGTTCCAGGAAAGGCGCCAAAGCTACACAGAGAAACCCTGTTTCAAAAAACAAAAAGAAAAAAATTGAACAACTTTACTTAAATTTTCTGATTTGTAACCTGCCTTTCCTTGTTTGTTTGCATCTATATAAAATGTACAGACTCCAGATATGGGTGTTTCCCATACAATGTTAGGCAAAATCCAATCAGCTCTCTTTATAAGTTCAATTCTATCACTTTTGGAATATTTGCTTTTAATCTTTCCCAAAAAGTTACTGCAAGATCTTTGCCAAGGTTCACTTTCTGCCCATAATTTTTCAATGTCATCCTTAGTTAAAGGTACTATAATTTCTGCTGGGTCTATTCCTGCTAATTGACAAAGTCTCAATTTTCCTAATAAAATCAAGTCAGATTTTTCCTACATAAGTTTAATTTTTCACTCTGTTTATTTGGTAGAAATATCCATTCCAATATAATATCTTCCCTCTGCATTAAAATTCCTGTAGGAGAATGCTTAGAGTGTAAAATAACCAAAATACAATCAAGCTTTGGATCCACATGATCCACATGTCCTTCCTGTACTTTCTTTTCCACCAATTCTCTTTCAGGTTCAGCTGTTAATTCCCTTGGACTATTTAAGTCCTTGTCACCTTCTAAGGTTTTGAACAAATTACTCAGTTCATCATTTTTTACCCCAACAACAGTTTGTGGATGGGAAATATTTCCAAATAATCTTTAAAGTCATTAAGAGTCCTTTATCAATCTCTCCTAATTTGCACCTTTTGGGGTCTAATTTTTGTAGACCTATTTTATTTCCTAGATAATTAATAGAATCCTCTTTATATCTTTTCAGGAGCAATTTGTAATCCCCAACAAGGCAAAATTTTCCTTACTTCTTCAAACATTCTTTCTAATGTATCTGCATTTGAATCAGCTAGTAAAATATCATCCATGTAATGATAGATTATAGAGTTAGGAAATTGTTTATGTATTACTTCCAATGGCTGCCATACAAAATATGGGCAGAGGGTTGGGCTATTTAACATTCCCTGTGGGAGAACCCTCCATTGATATCTCTTAACTAGCTTAGAATTATTATTAAGTAGACACCGTGAAGTCAAATCTTTCTCTGTCGTTTTTTTGTAAGAGTATTGAAAAGAAACAGCCTTTTAAATCAATAACTATAAGAGGCCAACATTAGGTAACAAAGCAGGCAAAGGAATTCCAGATTGTAGAGGGCCCACTGGCTAAATTACTTTGCTAATTGCTCTTAGGTCTGTTACCATTCTCCATTTACCAGGTTTCTTTTTAATACAAATACAGGAGAATTCCAAGGGCTGGTTGATTCTTCAATATTTTGAGCATTTAACTGCTCTTGTACCAGATCTTCTAAAGCCAGCAGTTTCTCTATTGTGAAAGGCCATTGCTGAATCCATACAGGCTTGTCTGTTAACCATTTTAAACGTAGAGCTGTTGGTGCCTTTGAAAGATCAGCAGTTGTTGTGCCCTATTCTTGTACAATCTGGATGGCTGGTGAATGCTTTTTATAATAATACCTCCTAATATTTCTCTCAGAAACATGTTAGTTTATGGTTTGTTTCTGAGGTTGGAGGAATATTAATCTGAGTATTTCATTGTTTTTTTCGTTTTTGTTTTTGTTTTGTTTTTTCGAGACAGGGTTTCTCTGTGTGGCTTTGGTGCCTTTCCTGGAACTCACTCGGTAGCCCAGGCTGGCCTTGAACTCAGAGAGATCCACCTCTCTCTGCCTCCTGAGTGCTGGTATTGAAGGTGTGCGCCACCACCACACAATGTGAGTATTCCATTGTTGTAATAGATCAAGGCCCTATAAATTCATAGCTATACTAGCCACATATGGCTTTAATTTTCCTCTCTGTCCTTCTGGGCCTATACATTTGACCCATCTTGTGATCTGTTTCACTTGCGATAATGTTCCAATCCTAATAGTTGAACATTTACTTCCTGAAAAGGCCAATTTGGGTGCCTAAATTCTGGTGCAATTATCATGACATCAGCAACAGTGTCCACTAGACCTTCCAAGAGAACGTCATTTATTCATATTTTAATATAGGTTTTTGTTCATTTATAGAAGTTTGCCAAAAAATTTGCTTCATGGTTTCTCCTAAATTTTCTGTTCTCTCTGCTATAGCTCTTCTATCACCTCGAGTATGTTTTTTTTACAATAGGCATTTGGTTATTTAATTGCTCTGAGGAGGGGTTTCTTCTATGATGGCAGGAAAAGTCAGAACTGAACTGTGAGGGCCTGTGTGAGACCCCTCAGGGAGTTTCCCAATGGCACAGGATTACCTTGTCTGTCCCTTGTTGATCTACATTCATTGGTCCAGTGTTTACCTTTACCACACCTTCTGCATAATCCTGAAGGGAAGGGAATTCTGTTGCCATTGTTTCTTGAAGAAACATTGTTTCTAAAAACACGCTGTTTATACTTCCTTTTCAGATGTACTGGTTTACCACAATTAAAACATCTGACATTATTGTGTTTCCTCAAAGCTCTTGATATAAACTCTCCTATCCACATATCATCATGAACATGAGACTCATAATTAATTGTGTCCTTGATCCAATCCTCCAAGGATGCTGACTGTGCCTTTAATGGCCTGATTATTCTTTTACATGCTGCATTTGCATTCTCAAAGGCCAAAGATTCTGTCTAGCTTCTGAATTTGGTATCATTCTATTTATTGCTGAAGACAGCCTTTGTAAGAAATCCATGAAGGATTCTCTGGGGCCCTGTACAACTTTTGTAAATGATTCAATTTTCTTTTTGCTTCCTCAATTTTGTCCCTTGCATTCATGGCTGCCATGTGGCATAGAATCAGGGTTTGGTTATCATATAAACATTGTCTTCATATATTAGCATATTCATCTTCTTCAAGAAGCTGATCCTGAGAAATTTCCACACCTCTAGTTCTACATTGCTGTTCTATAGTTTTAGCTTCCTCTTTAAACCATGTTTTCCAGTGTAGGTGTGGATTGAGTTCTAGCACCGCCACAACTAATTCTTTCCAATCCTGAGGGATAATTCAACTTGACTAAGAGTTTAACATCTGCTTTACAAATGGAGAATGCATGCCATATGATACTATGGCTTCTTTAAATCTCCTTAAATCTAGCATTTCCACTGGAGCCCAAGTAGCTTCTACATGACCTTGAGCATTTGGTAGTTCCTGTAAGGTTACTGGGAAGATTAAATTCTACTGTCTTGTAACCTGAGGCTGTGTCTCTGTAAACATATAATCAATCCTGAGCTAATTTCACCTTTAAATTCTTCTGAGTCTGAATTTCTCTATAATCCCTTTTAACAAGTTTTTCTAAAGCTTTTATCTTAGCAATCAAATTGACCAAACTTCTTAATGCTAAAATAAAAATGATTAAATAAATAATGTTCATAATTGATGTTATGTACATCCCATCAACATTAATTATCCTCTCATTTAGTTGTTCCATTTTCAGACTGCCTAATGTGTTATCAAATAGAGACCAAATTCCTTCCATTGTAAAAATATTTCCCATTTTTTAATGTGGGAAAAAATTCTCTTTTAAGTAGTTTCTCCCGTGAAGAAATTTTAAATGACTTACCAAGTCTACATAGAACAGTAAAAGTCTGAGGGAATTTCAAAGCAGCTACCTAGCATGGTGGTAGTCCAAGATGGAAATCCAGAGAGAACAAGAGCCCACCACCCACCAGGAGCAAAAGAAAGCCAAAAAGACTCCAGCCAAATGAGTTGAAGATCTAGCCGCAAGCAGCTCCTGCTGCAAGTAGCCCGGACCGCTTGCAGCTTTGGCCACATGCAGCTGCAACCACTTGTAGCTCTGGCCAAGCTGAGGGGCCTGTAACTCATGGCCTGTAAGACCACCAACGACTTTTTAATGAATTCTTGCCACATTGGAGCACCAAATGTAAAACAAATTTCTATACGGTCTTATTAATAAAAACATGGAGCAAGAACTAGGGGTGAAAAATCTGACAGAGATCAGAGGAATTAAGAACAGCTGCCAGCTACCTCACCTCACCAACACAGCTGCTTCCAAAGAGAGAGTGACTTCCTCTCTATGCAGGTTTTTATGCCTGTCCATTCTGCTAACTCATTTCCTCTCTCCACCAAGCTACATCACTTCCTATATGTTTGCACAGATCTCCAGAACTCTGTGGTTGATGCTGGGATTAAAGGTGTGTGCCACCACCACCATCCAGCTTGTTCCCTAGTGTGACCTTGAACTCACAGAGAACCAGACGGATTAAGGGTATGTACTAACATTGCATGACTTCTGTTTTTACTACTAGTGGCTGGCTGACCTTTTTCCTCTGATCCTCAGATAAATTTTATGGGGGAGCAAAGATAAAATATCACCACAGATTATACATGTAGATGCATGGTAAAGGAAAGACCCTAGCTGTTACAGCACAAGAAGTTTACAACAAGAAACAACCAATACATTCAAAAGGCAAAAATTCAAAAACACCTGGCATGATGGTTTCCTCCAACAGAACACTTGGTTCTGAAAGGTTGAACTTCTGAACACTACTTGTCATCTGCTGTATGTTCCCATGGACTTTTGCTACCAACAGCTCTGAATAGCGGGTGTAAGCAAGGTTTTAGATTTTTGCTGGGAAGTCCATGACAAAAGTTGAAATAGTGTGCACCTAGGTTAAACGTTCTCATCAGAAATTTTCAAAGGAAAGTCCTTGGAAATTTCTCTCAAGAGTCAAAGGACAGGACATCAATGTTCATTTGCACGTGCACTTTCTGACTCATCACTGGTGTCTAAATCTTTCCTTTTTGCCCACAAGGTGCTAAAGGATCTATTCTTTAGTACAAAGAACATTGATTCAAATGGATGTGTCTTCTGCTCTTCCCTACACCCTGTTCTATTTCTTTCTCTTGCTGGAATAAAGCAACAACAGTTCAAGAGAGAGTAAATAGTCCATTTTCTTTCTGATCTGGGACAGAGTGTACCACTGAAGGAAGCCAAGCCAGAGAACATGCTGCTTGATGCTCACTCTCCAGCTCATTCTGAACTAGCTTTTTTATGAAACCAAAGGTTATCTGCCTAGGGATGGGGCTGCCCACAGTGGCATGGGACCTTCCAAGTCAATTAGGACAATCCCTAACAGACAAGTCCACAGCCCAACCTGATAAAGACAGTTACTCTGTTGAGAGTCTTTCCCACTCTGGTGATTTTGGCCTGTGTCAAGGTGACAGTTAATGCTAACTAGGACAATGTTTCAAGCATCCAAGTCCTCATTTTCCACAGGGATATTCCACAGGAAGTTTCTCATTCTCCAAGGGAGTGTCCCTCTTTGTTTTCTGTGGTCATCACATGTGCTGGTGTTCACTGCCCCTCACATCCAGACCCTCAGAGCTATGACAGAGCTCAAGGATATCTGAGAGCTCAAGAATATCTGACCAGGGTTTTACTTTTCCCACTTCCCAGATCCTGAGCCCAGAGATGCTATGATGTCCACCACAGTCATTGAGAAGAGTAAGTGAAACAATATCATCAAAACATAAGCTTCACCCCTAATCAATTCTGTCCTCCTAGGTACATTCATCACCTCTTCTTCTGGATTCATTGGAATCAGAGCAGAAGCCAATCACCAGCTGAGAGAAGACAAGATCTGGGAGCAAATGGCATAAAGAAACATGAGCATGGCTCAAAGTTCTAGGTGTTCTTTCTGGGTCATAGAAAACATAAAAGCAAATGGTGGGGACAGGAAAGCATGAATTAGTGGTCTAAATATATTTCACCTAAAGTACAGTCCCTCTCCCTGGGTCTTAGACCTGGGATTCTTCTCCTTCTTCTACTATTATTATTCCTAGGTTTGTCCTTTTCGTAGTGTCCCAGATTTTCTCAATGTTTTGTGTTACATTTTCAGATTTAACATTTTTGCTCTAGGGCACAAGTCCTGGGACATAACCAGTCCGCAAGAACCCACGACCATCTCTGCCCCAGTTGCCGGCCAGCAGGGAAAATTCGTATGGGCAGGTTCACCCACCAAAAGACCCCATTTGACCCTGCAATCTACAAGACCAATGCCCCAACCCCTACCCATCACCCTGTGACCCCAATGGCTTCCTGAGATCGGAATCTGCCAGCTCTCATTGGACCAAGAGGTGAGTGACTCTTCCAGACCCAGAGACTCCTGCCTCTAGGACTCAGGCCCTTTGACATAACCAGTCCCTGGGAACCCCGAACCATCTCTGCCCCAGTTGCCGGCCAACAGGGAAAATTCCTGTAAGCAGACTCACCTACCAATAGACCCCATTGGACCTCGCAATCTACAAGACCCATGCGCTATCCCCTACCCATCCCTCTGCAGCCCCAGTGGCTTTCTGAGACTTGAAATCCACCAGTTCACATTGGACCAAGAGTGGCTTCCTGAGACTCAAAACCCACCAGCTCTCATTGGATGAAGAGTCGTTTCCTGAGACCCGAAATCTGCTGACACTCATTGACCAAGAATGGCTTCCTGAGACACAGAACTTGCCAGCTGTCATCAAACCAAAAGAGTATTCCTGAGATACAGAATCTGCCAGCTCTCACTGGACCAAGAGCCCCAATAACCAAGAGTTATCCAGCCAGTGTGGATTGGACTAAGAGCAGCTCCTGGAGATACAGAATCTGCCAGCTCCAGTTAAACCAAGAGCTAAGTTTGGAACCAGGGTGTCCCCCAGAGACACAGACACAGGAAGCATGTACTAAACCAGTAGCAGCCCTCTAGGACACAGACACCTCTTGCACCTATTGGAGGAAGAGATGGGTAGATGCCAGTGCAAAAATACATACAAAACATGAAGAGCAATATGACATCATCAGAACCTAGCCCTTCTACAAGAGCAAGACCTGAACAACACAATGTAGAAGAAACAGAAGAAAGTGACCTTAAAAAGTAACTTCATGAAGATGCTAGAGGCCTTTAAAGAGGAAATGAAAACTTCCCTTAAAGAGGAAATAAAAAATTCCCTTAAAGATATTGAGGAAAAACACCCAAAAAATTAGAAGAAATCAATAAAGAAATTGAGGAAAAGGCAAACAAAAAATTGGAAGAAATCGATAAATCCCTTAAAGAAAGCCAAGGAAACTATGAAATAGCTAGTAGACATGTGAAGGAAACAGGTGAAGACCTGAAAAGGGAAGTAGAAACAATGAAGAAGATACAAACGAGGGAATGCTGGAAATAGAAAAACTGAGTAAACAAACAGGAACCACAGATACAAGCATAACCAACAGAATACAAGCGATGGAACAAAGAATCTCTGGTGTAGAGGATACAATAGAGGAAATCAAAGAAAATACCAAAGCTGAAAAAGTCGTAACATAAAATGTCCAGGAAATCTGGGACACCATGAAAAGGCCAAACCTAAGAATAATAAGGATAGAAGAAGGAGAAGAATACCAACTCAAAGGCACAGAAAATATAGTCAACAAGATCATAGAAGAAAACTTTCTCAATCTAAAGAAGGAAACACCTAAGAAGATACAAGAAGCTTACAGAACACCAAATAGACTGGACCCCCCAAAGAAGTCCCCTCGACACATAATAATTGAACCACTAAACCTACAGAATAAAGAAAGAATATTAAAAGCAGCAAAGGAAAAAGGCCAAGAGACTTATAAAGGCAGACCCATCAGAATAACACCTTGATGGAAATGTTTTTTGAAAATGTTGCTCTGATTGGTTGATAAATAAAGCTGTTTGGCCAATGGTGAGAAAGACACCATTCTGCCATCTAGAGAACAGCATGTAATGGCACACAGATAAAGCCACGTGGAACACATGGCGACATAGATTTATAAAATGGGTTAATTTAAGATGTAAGAGCTAGCTAGTGAGAAGCCTGCCACGGCCATAGTTTAAAAATGCTATAAGCCTCCGTGGGTTTACGTGGGTCTAAGCGGCTGTGGGAGCCAGGTGGGATTGGACAAACTTTTGCCTCAAAATGGCGCCCAACGTGGGGCTCTCAAATTTCCATAAGGCCTAAAACGGTTTAAAAAGGGCTTCTAAATACACAATAATTGAGCTAAGAGCAGCTTTCTACTTCATGTCTCATGCGGACCATGAGACGCCACAACATTCAGGCTTGAGAGGAGAGCGGTGGATTCCTACCGCAATACACATTGGCATGTCCACCTGACTGATTTGACTTTTCCTAGTTAAAAAAAAAAGAGAGGTTTCTGTGCTTCATGCTGCTTTGATGGAGGCATACACCGACTGCTTCTGAGAGTTGCTAATACATGTGGCCAGAGCTGGAGATAAATTACCTCCACCATATTAAAAAGCAGAGGTTGGTAGAGCGACAGCCAAGGCTGCTGCTTCTGTCCTACTCGCTGCAGTTTAAAGCAATAGATTCACAATAACACAGATTCAAATGTAATAAGACTAAATGGTTTACATTGTGTACAAAAATGTACGTAGGCTTCAAAGAGAGAGAGAAAGGAATATATGCAATTATATAAAGAAATAGTTTTAAAAAATAAAGTCTTGTCCTGGGCTTTTTTTTTGGTTGGGAGACTTTTAATGACTATTTTTATACACATCTAGATGTGTATAAGAGACAGGTACAGGGTTTTGAAGTATGACCTGATGATTCTCTGGATTTCGTTGTTGTCTGTTGTTATGTCTCCCTTTTCATTTCTGATTTTGTTGATTTGGATGCTCTCTCTCTGCCTTTTGGTTAATTTGGAAAGGGGCTTGTCTATCTTGTTGATTTTCTCAAAGAACCAACTCTTTGTTTCATTGATTCTTTGTATTGTTCTCTTTGTTTCTATTTCATTGATTTCAGCCCTCAATTTGATTATTTCCTGTTGTCTCTTCCTCCTGGGTGAGTTCCCTTCTTTTTGTTCTAGAGCTTTCAGTTGTGCTGTAAAGTCATTAATGTGAGATTTCTCCATCTTCTTTATGTGGGCATTTAGTGCTATGAACTTTCCTCTCAGCACTGCTTTCATTGTGTCCCATAAGTTTGAATATGTTGTACTTTCATTTTCATTGAATTCTAGGAAATCTTTGATTTCTTTCTTTATTTCTTCCTTGACCCATTGGTGATTCATTTGGGCAGTATTCAGTTTCCATGAGATTGTAGGCTTTCTGTAATTCTTGTTGTTGTTAAAATCTAACTTTAAGCTGTGGTGCTCTGATAAAATATAGGAAGTTATTCCAATTTTTTCATATCTACTGAGATTTGCTTTGTGACCGAGCATGTGGTCAATTTTAGAGAAAGGCCCATGGGGTGCTGAGAAGAAGGTATATTCTTTTGTGTTAGGGTGGAATGTTCTGTAGATATCTATTAAGTCCATTTGAGTCATGANTTNTGTNANNNCCNTNATTTCTCTGTTAANTTTCAGTCTGAGAGATCGATCCAGTGGTGAGAGTGGGGTGTTGAAATCTCCCACTACTAATGTGTGGGATTTGATGTGAGATTTGAGCTTTAGTAATGTTTCTTTTACAAATGTGGGTGCCCTTGTATTTGGAGCATAAATGTTCAGGGAAATTTGGGACACCATGAAAAGACCAAACGGAAGAATAATAGAGATAGAAGAAGAATCCCAGCTTGATTTTAGACACTTAGGGGATTAAACCCAGAAAATAAACTATAAATCTTCCTACTTTGTATGATGTGTAGTAAGTCAATATTTACAAGTTCATTAAATTTTGTATTTAATAACTAAAATTTATTTGTGTGTTTGTTTATGGGTTGGTATCTATCATTGTGAAAGAGTATATTGTCAATTGCCCTTGAGCATATTATTCACATGTCAGTCCCCTAGCCACATAATAGTCAAACGACTAAATATAGACAATGAAGAAAGAACATTAAGAGCTGCAAAGGAAAAAGCCAAGTAACATATAAAGGTAGACCTATCAGAATTACACTTGACTTCTCAATGGAGACTATAAAAGCCAGAAGGTCCTAGTAGATGTCTTGCAGACACTAAGAGACCATGGATGTCAACCCAGACTACTAAACCTGGTAAAATTTTCAATCACCATTAGATGGAGAAAACAAGGTATCCCATGACAAAATCAGATTTAAACAGTACCTATCCACAAATCCAGCCCTACAGAAAGCACTAGAAGGAAAACTGGAACCCAAGGAAAATAGCTACACCCAGGAAAACTCAGGCAATAGATAATCTCACACCAGCAATTCCCAAAGAAGAAAAATACACACACACTAACAACAACAACAACAAAACCAAAAAGTAACAGGAATTAACAAATACTCATTAATATCTCTTATTATCAATGGACTGAATTCACCTATAAAAAGACACAGGTTAACAGAATTGGTACGAAAACAGAATTCATCATGCTGCATACAAGAAACAACCCTTAGTTTCAAAGAAAGACATTACCTCAGACTAAAGGGTTGGAAAGGAATTAACAATCAAAAGGACCAAAGAAACAAGCAGGTGTAGCTATCCTAATATCTAACAAAATAGACTTCAAACTAAAATTAATCAAAAGAGATGGAGAAGTTCATTTCATATTCATCACAGAAAAAAATCCATCAAGATGAAGTCTCAATACTGAACAAATGAAAGGGCACATACTTTTGTTAAAGAAATATTACTAAACCATAAATTGCACATCAAACCCCATACACTAATAGGGGGAGATGTCAACACCCCCCTCTCTCCAATGGAGAGGTAGGCAAGACAGAAACTTAACAGCAAAGTAAGAGAACTAACAAATGTTGTGACTCAATGAACTTAACAGACATCTATAGAACATTTTACCGAAACACAAAAGAATATACATTCTTCTTGGTACCTCATGGAACCCTCTCTAAAACTGACCAAATACTTAGTCACAAAGCAAATCTCAACAGATACAAAGAAATTGGAATAAACCCCTGTATCTCATCAGATCACCATGGCTTAAAGTAAAAATACAGGAACACAAATCAAAGAAAGCCTAAAATCTCATGGATGCTGAAGAATGCTCAACTGAATCACGAATAAATCAAGGTAGAAATAGAAAATAAGTTAAAGATTTTCTTGAATTCAATGAAAATGAAGTAGCATTAAGTGCCTACATAAAGAATTTGGAGAAATCTCATACTAGNGACTTAACAGAACACCTGAAAGCTCTAGAACAAAAAGAAGCAAAATCAGCCAGAAGGACTACATGACAGGAAATAGTCAAACTGAGGGCTGAATCAATAAAATAGAGACAAAGAGAACAATACAAAGAATCAATGAAACAAAGAGTTGCTTCTTCAAGAAAATCAACAAGATAGACAAACCTTATCCAAACTAACCAGAAGACAGAGAGAAAATATGCAAATTCACAATATCAGAAATAAAAAGGG
>LZPO01018030.1:20953-41958 GCA_001675575.1 Neotoma lepida | reverse complement strand
TAGAGGTGACATGTTGAGTGGACATGGAGGCTCCTGACTAGCAGTCTCTGGCTCCCAAACCTTAGAAGATGGTTACAGGAATGAGTTTTTAGCTGTCATGTTGTAGAAGTGATATCTTACTCTAAAGGCAAGGCTAGCCTCTTAGGTTTTACACTCATGCCTGCTGTGGCCAAGGCTAGCTCCTATGCATCCCCCAGGGTGGACCATGCTTTGCCCCTGCTTGAAGTTCCTGATGCTCTCTCTCTCTTTGATGTTCTGAAAATTGCACAGATAACCTTCCTTTTCACAGGCAGACATGGTAGGTGTGCCATGTAGGAAAGACACACGTTCTATTGTGGGATGTCATCAGAGTGGAAGGCTTGGGAGATGTAGGTCCCTGCACTGATGTAGACCCTCAGGGAAGGGGGCTGGAGGTAAACAAGTAAAGAAGGGCTCCTGGACACATAGACACTCCCTATGGCAGCTCCTCCCTCTGACCCACTCAGTGGGCAGACATGCACTGTCCAGTGTCATCTAGAGGACAACAGCACGATCACAGCAGAGGGCATGCTGTCTGAAGTCAAGAATGACAGAGTTTCTACACAGGGACCTGAGGCAGTTGGGCCAGCCCCTGACCTCTTAGGATAGAAAAGTAGTGTCTGCTCTCAGGGATGCTGGCGTGAAGGTAGCCTGGCACAGTCCAACCTACCTTCCCTCCACTCCCAAAGAATATAAGGATAGAATTCATACTCTTGCCAGTGGGATTTTATAAAAATGATGATGGCTCTTTTCTCTTATTAATAATCTTCCAAAAGCCANGGAGTCTTGATTGCTAGAATGAAGAGGAGTAAAAAGGCTCACTGTCTGGAGAGAGTCACTCTCCTATTCATCTCATTTTTCAGAAGTGGAAACTGAGGCTAAAGGCCACACAGAATAGCGTTAGCTCGAAGACCGGAGGGAGAAGACGGTGACTAGCCACTGCAGTCCTTCCACCTGGACCCTGAGGAGGAGGCACTCCACAGAGCAGGGGAAGGAGGTCAGGAATGGGCGGGGCCAGTGTTAATTAACCCAGCTCTCTTCTGCCCTTTTCTTCTCATTCCTAGAAGCAATTAGTCTCCTGTACCCTCTCTCCACCTCTAGCCACCGTAGAAAACCGTCACAGATTAAATCAAATCGTTCAGTTATTTCCTTAGGGAGGCCCCAGCTCCCCTGCTTCTGGGCATTGCCACTCTTTTCAAATCAAAGCTTTTACGTGGTGATTTAACCCCTTCCCGGAGGCACCGTGAGGTGGTGAGCTGTGCTATGGTGCTGTTGAGGTAACAGGACTCCTGGTGGCTCAAGGGAACCGTCAGTCCTTTTGTCAGGAGAAGGCAAGAGAGGATAGCATGTCAGAACCTGGCAAGTGAGGTAAGAGCAGAAGGCCTAGGGAGGGCTGGCTCGTCCTGTGCCCTCATCAGCTAATGACTTTGGGTTTTTCTCACTGGTGTGCACCTCGGCTTTCCTATATGAAAAAGATGCAAGCTTCTAATGTTCCTTACTTTCTTCTTCCTCTCCATCCTCCCTTTCTCTTCTCCTCTCTCCCTCCATCTCTCCCTCCCTCTCTCCCTTTCTCTCTCTCCTCTCTCTCTGTCTCTCTCTGTCTCTCTCTGTCTCTCTGTCTCTCTCTCTCTCTCTCTCTCTCTCTGAATTTTAGGAACATAGGCTCCTCAAACAGCTCACAAACACTTGAGAAGAACTGGGAAGAGTTTGAATGATAGCACATGTGCTGTCTCTCTGGTCAGTAGGTTCTGTCTTTCTGAGGCCCTTGGTTCAGGGCTGGGTATGGGTTAGAAGCCTCAGAACTGTCCGCTGCCCTGGCAGGGGAGGGGAGTTCAGTCATCACAGTCCTGGATTTAAAAACATTTTATGGAGTACTGCCATCCACTCACTATTCATGTAAATGTTGAGAACATAGAACTGTTAAAATATAAACCTTTCTGTTCTCCTTGCTTCTTAATCGATGAGGGATTCCACCGCCTGCTTCCCTTCCTCCAAAATTAGGAAGTAGTGCAGAACTCCCTCTGTCTTTTCTCAGAGGCCTTGCTCTCAGAGCATGGCTCTTTCTAGAACTTGCACACACAGGACTTGAGATTTTAAGCTTAGCAGTGGCTCAAAAGCCATGTGCACTCAGTCGAAGTTGTGCTTTGAATCTTGAATTGTCAACAGGATGCTCACCAGTTAGGCCATGTTCTGTGTTTCACCGGCATTATCTCACTTAGTCTTGTGGCAACTACCCGAAGCTGCCCTATAACCCCCCAAAGCAGGCAAGAACACGTTAACAGCTTGCAGGAGGTTGTTGGTTCTCAAGTGAGAGTGACAGCATTGTAGCAGTGTGGGGCTCCAGGAGAGCCCATCANGAGGCAACCGAGACAGCTGCTCCTTTACCTGTGTGTGACTTAGGATCAGTTATTTTCCCCTTTTGAGTCTGTTTCCTTAAGGACACTGGGCTTTGCCATGATCAAGGCTACGGTAGAGGTGAACGTGTTCGGCAGCATGGAAAACGTACACCAACCAAGCAAAGGGTGCGGTCATGAAGCTGGCCTTTGCCACCCTTTGTTAACACAGGTGTGGAAATTCAAACAGTTCAAGAGTCAAACCAAAAGGCCCCCAGCCTGGCCTGGCCCTGTCCCTTCAGGCTGTGAAGTCTTTCAGCTCCTAAGTGTGTTGTGCCTGAATTCCTGGGCCGTGAGAGCTGTTGACTAGAGTCTGTGAGCACAGCTTCTTCAGGGCTACCTAAAACAATGCTCAACTTCTCCAGCACCCCTGCCCTGCTCAGCAATGGTGAGGAGGAATGGAAACTTTAGCCACCAACAGCATTTGCTAGCAACTTCCTTCTCTGTGGTTTTTCTCTGTCATCCTCTTGATAAAAGAATTTGAGCTGTGCCTCTGTAACCAACACTCATGAATCGCATCTTGACATAAAAAACAGCCGCCTTTCAAGAAGCAGGCTGACTGAGAAATGATGCACCATGCGCTCTGAACTAGGTCACTCTCCACTCAGGGAGCTNTGGGGGCACTTCATTTTACGTGTGTGTCTCTTGTACTGCAGGCTTCCAGTACCTTCCACAGCCCCAGGAGACAAAGAGATGGGAAACAGCATGAAATCCGCACCTCCACCTTTGGAGAGACCATTACCCAGCCCCGATGGTAAGTAAGTCTGACTTCCCTGGAGAGGTATTTAACCTAATCCTGCAGTAGCCCCCGGGAAAGCCTGGACAATGGTAGACCACGGTGCTTGTTGAAACTGGGCAGTGGGCACTGGTGTTCCATTGTACCAGTCCCTCACTTTGTGATTCAAATTTTTATTAAATGAACATTTGAAAGGGTTGGGTGCTTGGCAGTTCAAAAGTGTTGCCATTTTGAGTAAGAACTCTGAGATGAGCGGGGTCCATCCTTTTATTTTAAGATTGTGAAACTAAGGCTCACAAAAGGAATGCAGGTCATATCATTAGCTGCTCGCAGAGACCCAACCCAAGCCATCTGATTCTGAAAGCTAGGCTTTTGGTTATCATGCTGGCCAGTCCATGATAAATCCTATACCGTCCCCACCCCTGCCCAGGCACACAGTTAGTCTTGGGGGGCTCTGTGGTCATGNCTCCTTTACTAATCTAGACGCTGTCTCCATGGTACCCTGCTGAAGATAAAGAAATCTCCTGTTTAGGGAAGGCTACAGTATATCAGAACTCTAGGGGAGAAGCTGGGGCTGTGGGTTAATCAGGGTGGCCAAGCTCAGCTCTGTCAAGAAGCAAGGTTGTGCCAGACTTGCAGAGTTTCAAAGAGTCCTTCAACAACTGGTCACAGGGTAGAGGAGACATAAGTGTGCAGAAGGAAGGCACCATCTGAGTTCCAAGATCAGCTATGTGTCCTATCTAACATCTTCATCTTTCTTTCTGAAAAATTTTAGTCAGGTCAGTGAGAAGCGCTATGTGGAGGCCCTGTAGGGAGTTGGAAGGGAGATAGCCAACAGTGTCTGCAAGGTGAGTCCAGGGGTACCACAAGACATGTCCTCCTCCCACCTTATATCATCACACTCAAGATTTCATTCGTCTCCTAGAAGAGATGACAGTGTGTCTCTCTGTGCCCTGTAGCACTGGACTGGGCAGAGTTCACAGATNCCAGAAAACCATCCTGCTTGCCGACTGAGGGTTTCACACAAAAGAGGTGCTGCCCTGTTACTGGCTACCGTTCTTTCCACAGCACCTGTGAGCTCTTAACAAAGGAGCTGCTTACTTTAATCTCCAAAACAGAGCCAGGAAGCTGCCTCTACTATAGTCTGATGGTCCTTCGGATACCAGTTGTGAACAGGGATAGAGCCTGCCCCTATACCCTTTCAAGTCAGATGCAGGGGGCACTCCTAGGGACTCTTGGTTTTCAACCCTAGCACTTCCCTTTCTAAAGGAGAAGACAGCAAGAATGGTCACAGGCCTGCAAAGATAGGGTGGATAGAGTGTATGTCTTCTACCTCCTACACACAGTTCAGGATGGGCTGCCCCATGCACAGCAGCCCAACTTGTCACCTTCCTNCCCTCCCTGGACTGACTCTTTTCTAACCAACTCCTGGCTATACATGCATCAGAGATCGGGCAGTATAATGTAACTTCCTCCAAATCCATTGCTGAGTTGCCCCTTCTCNGCCTGGGGCAGAAGGGCCTGTATGCTTGAGCAAGCCTCACGAAAACATCAACCTCCAAGGACTTGCCCATTTGCCTTTATTTTTTTTAATGCAAATTGCCATGGAGTAATTTTTTTTTTCTTTTTCCATTGTGTGGGCAAGAGGTCACCTCTAAGAAGGAGGTCTCCCCTCTGGCTGCTGGTTAGGAGAATTCCCCAGGCCTGTACCAGGGTGTAATCCAGATAGTCACATCCAGCATTTGCTAGGCTGCTTTACTGTCCTGCTCTGAAAAGTCTCCTCTGTTGTCAGGCCTGACTTGACTTCCTCTTTCTTCATGTACGTGTTTGAATAAGGGAGAAGGTGCCAGGTTGCTGCTATTCTAATAAGCCCCCATCAGGCAGTGCCTGGATTGCTGATGCTTCAGGCCAGCCTGTGGCTATAGCTTCTTCTCATGGCCTGGGTGACNAAGAGCTCAGGGCAGAAAAGCCCCTGGTTCTGCCCTAGGGAGCTCAAGACAAAAGAATTATCGTGGCTTTTGAAAGCTCCTTCTTTCAACATGCCAGGACAGTGAATGCCTGGGCATATGGCTTTGGCTTTATGGTCTGTTTTCCTCTAAACTAAGCTTTCTAGAATATTCTTCATCAGTGTGATTCCTAGGGACCAATGCCATAAAGAGATGGTCAGATTTGGCAGGAATAATGCACTTTCAGAGGCAAAAGACCCCATGGAGTCCCAAACGGTATCCTTTAGAAGCTGTGTGACCTTGGGGAAGACCCCCAGCCTTCTATCATGGACTTTGCCATCATCCCCACCACCATAGTAGAGCAAAGAGCTGTGACCTGGTAGTGAGTGTGGGAATACTTTAAGCTCTACGTGAGGTCAGCTACCTCAGTAGGCTGTATCTACATGGCCATCCCTCAAACGTGAACTTCCCTCAAGTGTGAACATCCCTCAAGGGTGAGCCTTCCCCAGATGTGAACATCTCTCAAGTGTAAAAGCAGTGGAACTGGAAACCCTGGGAACTGCAAANAGTGAAATTTTCCAGTCCATGCAAACTTCAGACGCCTCCCCTGGGCCACACTCATACAGCACAGAGTTAATTAAAACCAGGGTGGGGGCTCCCAGGATGTTGGGGAAACACATATTTCCCCCTGATAAAGAAAACTTAGTTACTCTGCCGTGATAATCCCCTCCCCNCCTTTCTTCCCTCCACATCACTGTGACCTACAGTGACNTCTCATGTCAGCGTTGACCATGCAAACCAGCTGTGCTCAGAACCCAGCCCACATGCATTTACAATGCTGATAACTCATGTAAAAAAGAGCTGGTCAAGGCAAGGGGAAGAAGGGAACACAGAAATCTCAAGACCCGGCAGAACTGTGATGGCGGGTGGAAGGCGAGTAGGAACAGCAAGCTGTCTTTCTTACCGGGCTCTGGGGGATTTTAAGCCCCTAAGGCTGGCAGATCCCAGGACAGTCCTGACTCTACACCTAATACACATCAAAAACTCATCATGGTGTCTCACAGCTCTCATTCTTATGACAGGAATAATCGAAGTGTGGTTTGGTGCCTGAGGTGTGCCACACACAGTTCTAAGAGCTTCATGCATACGACAGGAGCCATTGCATACACACACACACACACACACACACATCTCCCATAACAATAGCATACCACATATAAATTCCTTCTGAGCGACTCTTAATTCTTATAATAGCCCAACTACATCATCACTATCACCCTCTTCAATTTTCAGTTCAGGAAACTGAGGCTGGGAAGGTTAAGTGAGTCTCCTAAAGCCCTCCAGCTCATCAGAGAAAAGTGAGGTTAAACAACCGGATGGCCTGAGAGTAGTGTCCGGTGTCCTTCTTATTGTCCAGGGGAGACTGTGCTCTGAGAGAGGAGGTGCCTAGAGTGAGGAACTATGCCTGGTCATCAGATTCAATGACACAGACACTCTTGTACCATCGTGAGAGATCCCATAAATAAAGAACCAGTCAGATCGTGGCCTAGGTCTTCATTTCTATATCACTAACCCATTCCTGGAACATGAGATGGCTGTAGAAGGAAGTGAATTTAACTTTTGAGTCACTGTACACTTAATGAATATCATAAAATCCAAGTAAGTACCCTGTGAAANCCATGCCTATATGTAGATAATAGGACCCACAGACCTGGCTTACATCCATCAGCAGAACTAGGTAGGCCTTCCTCCATGCCNACNTGCAGCACCATCTGATTGGCTATGTTCGTGTGTTGCTTCCTGACAAAGTTACTGAAAGTCAGGCCTAATGGTGACCTTGCAGGAGCCACCGAATTTGGAGGTGACTCAAGAGAGTGTGAAAGCAGAAGTTGAAATAATTTAGTCCTTTAGCCCTGCACCCACTAGCCATGTGGGCTGCCTGTACCAGCTCTGAAGGCTCCCTTGGATCTGGGCTCTTTCTGGGGGAGAATGGAGTGTTGACTGAGAAGATCCTGGACATAAGGTGCACATATAGAAAGCTATATGCAGTAACCATAGACCNGCAGTCTCATANTGTTCCCCGGACAAGTCACTAATTCTCTCCAGCTTTTCCTTCCTCATCCTCCAAAAAGGAACAGGTGACCTATGAAGTTGAGTAGAACATGAGAAGGAAGGGATGGCTAAAGCGTCTGCTACAGCCGCCAGTGGGGCTACTGAGCAGGTGCTAGCATTAGAAAAGAAATTGTCAAAACATGCTAAAGAATAGTTATGCCTCAAAGGCCTGTTCTTCATGGACTAGGTAAGATGTGTGTCCAGTAAGCTCTGTCTGGACTCCTGTCTACTCCGGTTCCCTTCCTTACATGATATATTTGTATATTCTCTTNCCCACTCCTAACCACTCCCCAGGTATCAGCAAGTATTTGGTATTCCGAATTTTCTTTTCCTTCTTACCAAGTGGAGTTTGTGTTTAGATCAACCAAACGTGGTAGGACATCCTCACATTGCCATTCCTGGGTAGCATTAGCACTGAGATGATCTGGCTAGAACTGGTCTTGATTGTGAAAGAGTGCTATGCTTGTCCTGTGTGGGAATGACCTGTGAGTCACCGAGACCGGATTTGCATAATCCACCACAAGGCAGATTTTGATATTTCCCATTTTTATATGGGAAGAAGTTAAGCTCTGATTTGTTAAAAAGCCTTCTTTCAAATTCCAGAGCTCTGAAGTGGTGGCCTGTGGGTCAGTCCAGCTGATTTCAAATGCTCTGGGCTTCTCATGGCCAGCACACATTTGTTCTGTGAATCTGAATCCTGATCATGCCCCTTCTTCCTTAACCCTCTCCTTCTACCTCACTCACTATCTGCTTGGATCTAAATGTTCAGCTCTCTGGAAAAGGAATCAAAGTCCACTTTGTACATAAGGTAAAGTTCTAATGGAGTTATCGCATCCTCCTATTTTGTTTCCAGAAGACTAGATGCTACATGTATATGCCTGCCTAATCAGGTAGCTTAAACTTAGGTCAGAACATCTGCATTGGTTTGTCAAAAAAAAAAATTTAGTCCTTTTTTAAATAAAAAAAAAAGTAAGCCCCATAAAGCCAGGGCTCTAAGCAGGATTGAAGATATCTTGAAGAGAAAACACACCCTCTACCCCCAATATTTATGTCTCTGTAGGGACCGAGCTCAGGGAAGACAGGGGGCCCTGCAATCGAAATTGCTCACAGTGGCCAGGCTCTTGTCCCTGGAGGTTTATGTCAGGCTGTGTGACTTCTAGTGATTTGTCCTTAGGTGTTCTGTCTCTGGTGACAAGGGGATGGGGGCACATATGACATTCCTGAGAGAATCCTTAGGCAGAAGCTCAAGTGCAAGGCTGCCTTGGTAATATGTCACTGTCATTATTGTGAAAACACTGCTGTTCAGGAAAGTCCACAAGAAACTGCCTTTGCTACCCTGAAACTGTAACAGTCACGAGCCCCTCTGCTTCTTTTCACTGGAACTCTTATATTAACTGTGGGCTTTTGNGTTTTGTTTATTTCTGTTCCATTTTGTTTTTGACGTTATAAAAGATGGCTTTGTAATGTTTCACAGTTTTAACCTTGAGTGTGCAGTGTGACTACGTGAAACCACAAACACCTTGGTGAGCACAGGCTCTATTTCAAGGTTCTAATTTTGTCATAGACGACATATTCTAGGAGTCCTTTCAACCCATTTTTCATAAGTAAAGAAACCAATCAGTACTTCTCTGCCTGTAATACTCTGGAGACGTAGCACAGAGGACCCCATAAAAGAGGCTCTGCTCCTTGTTTTTCTTTTCCACAGGCATGCCTGTAGTATTCTTTAAGTGGCAGGTTCCAGGATGGACCCAAGGCTGCATGACACTAAATATCCAAGTGCTTGGTCGTCTCTGAGCTCACAGCCATGTAAGAGTATTCCTCTGACAATCACATAAATGTGCCAGGGAAACTTTGAGACATTGCCAGTGGGACTGGGCAGAGGGACAGCACCTGGAGAGGCTCTGGGGTCTGAGAAGCAAGACAAGCCTGAGAAAGGCCTGTCACCCTCAGCTGAGACAGCCAAGTGAGTAAGTGGCTGTTTCATATTTGGGTACATCAGGCCNGGAAAATGTGTGTCTATCTCAAGAGAATTTTCAGCCCATCATGGTTACAGAATAGAAAACCCTTGGTGGGGGTGGGCATGAAAGGGGGCATGCTGTCAGGTACCCAAACTCTGTATAGCTAGCCCTGACAGCTGGGTAGACTCTCAGGGAAGATTTATGCTACCTGCTCCCCCACTCCACATGGTCAAGTCTCCCCTGTTGACCTGTGCCTCCCTCTGCACTTGCGCTTGGTTTTACTTATAAGTAACTTCCAAGTTCGCACCAGCTTCATGCCCCAGAGGCTGGCTCCNCCCCTTATCAGGATTCAGGACCTCTGGTTTCAAACCCAATCCAACTTGAGGGCTGCTTCTAATTTCTGTGGGTGGTATCTGGGTCACAAAGAGAAGAACCTCTTTTTAAAAATTTGTTAAGGCAGAGTNTGGGGGTCNTTCACCCGCAGGCTCAGGCCNGCAGTCTCAATGAGCCAACCTTTCAGGTCTGACAGAGCTGTTCCTTGGGAGCCCTTACTTCTCTCCAATGACTCATTAAGGCACTCACTTTTAGTTTCCTCTTACAAACTTTTTACATAGTTTTCTGCCCATGACTCAGTTTCCCCTAGTGAATAACGCATCTGCATGTACTATTCCACCACGATAACTGACTTCTGATTCATTCACCAACTGGCGGTTAGTCCCTTTCCTGGAAGCTTCATTCATCTCACTCACTCAGCCTCAGGATCAATCTCTGTTTTGGCTCAGTTTGCGTAAGCGATTTGAAAGTTGGCCTGTNGGACCTCCAGATTGTGAGAGCTCAGAGCTGGAGTGTCAGTACATCATGGAAAGAGGCTTACTGGGAACCCAGCCTGCGCAACTGAGGTTCTACTGAACTTTCTGAGGCCAGGCACAAGCAATGGCTCATGTGATGCTGGGATCTAGAATGTGGCCTCTTAGCAAGCAGGGAGAGGCTGGCTCAGGATTGGGGCTCAGTGAAGAGCCACTGAATGAANAAGTATAAGGTGNAACCCAGAAGTGTGGGTTCTGATGCCCAGCTAGCAGGTGCAGCGGTAACTGTGTTTGCTGCTTTGTAAGTGTGCTGTTTCCCTGGAATGAACCCAACTCTAACCTGCTTCGATNTATACGAGTTATGGAAAATCACTAAGGATGGAGGCATACGTTGTTTGGCATCAGGAAGGAGATTGACATCTTATCACGGCATCTCTGTAGCTAGCTGGACTCACATGAACCAAAAAGCATATACACTTCCCTTTGCAAAACGTCATTAAAATTTCACACATACGTGAGCTCTTATTAGTAAGNGGAAAGCAGAATTTAGGTCATGCCGAGTCTCAGATGTCAAGGTAAGGAATTGAAATTTTAATGTACCTACAACAGAAAGTACTCANGTTTTGCTCACCATCCACTTGCCACTTAAAATCCCTGCTGACAGAAAAAGGGGCTTTTAAACCACAGAGCNTGAGCCTNCTGGCCATGGAGGAGACTCCCAACTGATTANCCCGAGCCTCCTCCACAAGTGCCACAGATGTGGGACCCACAGGGCCTAGGGAGGGCACTTGAAAACACAGTACTAAGGATTTTTTGTTTATCAGAATTATCCATGTATGTGGTGTATGTTGAGCAGATTCACCCCTATTACTCTCTGTCCCTCCTCCTGTTGGACACCTTCTTTCCAACTAGGTCCTCTCTTATCTGTTTGTTTGTTTGTGGCTCCCCTAGTTTAAGTAGGATCGCTTGTGTGAGCACAGATGGGGGAATATTTACAGGAGTTTGAGCAACTTCTCAGTGGCCACACCATTGAGGGGAATGACTTCCTCTCCACAGCAACCCAGTAACTGCCTCAAGTAGTAGTAGGGCCATGTGAATCCCTCCAAGAAGGAGTCTTTTTATAGTCTTCTGGCACAAGCATTCTTTCACCTGTCATCCCATTTTCAGGATGGAAACACTGAGGCTTGTAGACACAGAGCAGATCCTGAAATAAAGCCAGATGGTGTGACTCTGGCTTCTAGGTCTCTGAACCCAGTTTTTCAGATGGGAAGGAATACTGTGGCCAAGATGGCCCTGTACTAAGAGCATGTTCTGTAGCTGTCAGAGGCCTGACAGAGGTCTTAAGGCCATCTCCATGGAGAACAGCCCTGGAACACTGGGTGGGTGGGAGTAGTTTCGTAAGTACAAGCTGGGAGGTTCCAGAGCAGTGGTTCTCAACCTTCCTGATGCTGAGACCCTTTAATACAGTTCTTCCTGTTGTGGTGACCNCCAACCATAAAATCATTTCATTGCTACTTCATAACTGTAATTTTGCTACTGTTCTGAATCGTAATGTAAATATCTGATATGCAGGAGACATGACCAAATAAGTCGTGACCCACAGGTTGAGAATCACTCCTCCGGGGGGCAAAAGCCCCAGCAGCTTCGNCTCTCCTTATTCCCAATTGCGTCCTGTGTCTGGTCAGTCTAAACCTTCCACTCTGCTTCACAGGCCTTGAGAGCGACTTCCTGGCTGTGCTGAGTGACTACCCATCTCCTGACATCAGCCCTCCGATATTCCGGAGAGGAGAGAAACTGCGTGTGATTTCTGAGTGAGTGAGCCTCTCAAAACATGTAAATCCCCCAACCATGACTAGCCCCATCAGATTTTCAGATATGGTTAGTTGTCCAGTTCTGCGTGGGTCCTGGTCCTGCTGTGACCAGCCTTTTAAGTACTCCGAGGACTATAAAGCCTCCAGTGGCTCCTCGTTCTTTGTCTAATAAATCTAAACTCCTTAACGTTTGAGCCCCTTTATGACAAATCCTGCTTCCCCCACTGAGCTCATCAGTTTCTGAATATGCAGGATGATGTTATTCACTAGAGCATGCTGGGAAGGAGAAGCAGGGTCCGAAAACACTGCAGGCAACAACACCACCACCTTCGTTCCTGCCAGCGTCTTTAAGTAGGATTCCGAACAGCCTCTAGCACAGACTAGTNCTTTGGTTTAGAGTCTCATTGATCGAGATATGCAAACGGATGTTTGGTTATACTTGAGGGAATAAACCAGCACAGGAAGCTTTTGTTTTCGAAACTCTTCAATCGTGCATGTCAGCTGAGGAAATGAACTGTTGGTCCCCCAGGGGTGGCACTATCATCAACATGTGAGCAGGCTCCCCAGGTGGCTTTCAGTGAGGGATGTCTGCTGGCTATACAGGCTTTAAAAAATACTAAAGTTTTAGGCTGGGGAGATAGCTCTGTTGGTAAAACGCTTGCCATGTAAGTACGAGGACCCGAGGTCAACTTCTTAGAACTGAAATAAAAGAGCTGAGCTTGGGAGCACACACCTGTAATCTCAGCTTAGGCTACTCAGCAACTTCCAAGGTTGGGGCCAGCAACACAGTTCAGAATGTAAAGGGCTTGCTGCACAAGCCTGGTGGTCAGAGTTAGATCCCTAGACCCATGTAAAGGTNAAAGGAGAGAAATAACTACACAGAGTTGTCCTCTGATTACTACATGCATGTTGTAGTAAGCATACATCCCCATCCCCCACATCATTCACATGCACAAACACACACACACATACACAGGAATACATACAATAAGTTGAAAATAAAAAAGGTGGACAGTATCCCTAGAAATGACATCCAAGGTTCACTTCTGGCCTCCGCATGCACACATATGACACACACAACATGCCATGACACACATAGGTACACACATACAAGCATACAAGAAACCTAAATTTTTAACTGGAGAAANGCAGGCCTGAGTGGTGATGGCAGATTTTGAAAGAGGAATGTCCCATATTGCCGTGATTTTGAAAGAGGAATGTCCCATATTGCCGTGAGAGAGTTTGATGACCACATATCTTCAGTTCTTCCATTTACCCATGNGCATTCCCCTCTCTGCTTTTTCCTGACAGTGAAGGGGGCTGGTGGAAAGCCGTTTCTCTCAGCACTGGTCGGGAAAGTTATATTCCAGGAATGTGTGTAGCCAGAGTGTACCATGGGTAAGTATACTTCTGAATGGCATCATTCGGTCTTGGTGTGTGTGGATGATGCAGGTGATAAAGAGGNGCTCCAGCACCGTATAGTGGAAAGAAGGCACTGCTTAAGGAGGGATGCTTATACTCAGGCTCAGGGCTAACCCNTCTCATTTTCTGGGTTGATTACTGAGCAGTGAAATGAAGCAAGTTGGACCTTCTTGCTCAGATATAGTGTTCCTATCACACACCTGAGTGCTCCAGCCCTGTGTATAGGAAGCACCTTGTTTCAGTGACTAAAAGTCAGTTTCTGTGGGTTCAAATCTTGCCTCTGTCACTTCCAGACCATGAGATTATGGATAAGCAAGCTTCTTAGTTCTGTGTGTATCCTCGGTTGTTCGGTAGCGATCACAGTGTAGGATAATGGGGGTAATGATACAGGGTCACACTGCTGAAGTGGAGGTTTTCAGAAGAATGAAGTGGGTGCTAGGCCATACAGGGAGCACACTTCTGTAAACACTGATTGTGATTCCTGACTGAAGGCCGCCACAGAGAGAGGAGCAGCCAGCCCAGTGGGCTTTGTAGGACAGGAACAGGCANGTTTGTTCCTGCAGCCAGGCAGGGGCCTCAGAATGCACAATTTTGCTCTCTCAACTGGTGATGATAACTTGGCTAAATTACTGAATCAATCTGGTCCTCAGGCTCCTCTTTTGTGCCAGAGGGGAAAGTCTTGCCTCTTTAGGAGATTTAAAGGGGTCAGAGGTTAGTCTTCATAGTCTTAATACACTAGCAATATACTAAAATAATTCATATCCCTACATGGCTCTTGCTATTGTTTTATTTTCACAGTTGTAAGTAGGATTTTGAGAAGGGCTTAGTTGTATAAATGTTTGCCATATACATTGAAACTAATACATTGTGTATTTTGTTGCACTGTGTAATAGCTAGAAAATTTAAAACTGCAACATACTATGGTTCTAACAAGGAAAGTGATGGTGACACTGAGCCCACAGATAAATGGAACCATTTCTGTNCCTGTGGTGCCCTGGAACCCAGTGNTCAGGGGTGTTCAGNCTGCCTGCTTCAACCCCAGCCTGTGCGTGCCTTGGTGAATCACGAAACAGCAAAATTAAACTGTTAAATCTGNTTACCTGTTAAAANTGTTAAACTGTTCTTCACAGCTTGAGTTAGACCTGGAGGTTAGCAGCCAGTATCCTTCCTCTAAAATACAGGGCCTTTTAAAGGGAGGCNTATGCTGACCACCTACTAATAACACATTTCCCCCTCNGCAGAGAGCTGTCTGAGCCCAATATGAAANGTAAGAAGAGGCCACTGAATTTGGACACAGCTTGCTCTGGTCCAGAGTGTTCTTCTCTGAGCCCCCTGTATGTCACTGCCCTGGGGAAGCAGTCCTTCNNCCTCTATTGNGCCACTGTAGNGTAGCAGTTATTCATTCTCACNGTTAAGTGAAAACANTAGGAAACACACAAACACACAATGGCNATTANGCTTANNCATGACCAGCAGCAGCAGNAGAGNGTGCCACTTGCTCAGTAGCAGGACCACACTGCACCTCTCTCCTTCCCCACGTCCACTTTGTCATCCCTAAACCTACACCAAGTACAATGCCCTAGACACCAAAAGTGAACAGGACAGCACAATGTTGGGAGTGTTACTTTGGCAGAGTGTAGAGGATGCACAGAGGTGTCCGGCACAGGAGAGCGCCACACAGTGTGCAAACCTGATATAACAAGGTCAGGGCCTGCTCTAGTCAGTGCTGAGAAACAGGCCAAGAAATATCATATATAGTATATATTCCTAGTTTCCTTACCTAACACTGGGTACAAATAGCTACTCAGAGCACTTCACTTGAAAGATTGTAGAATGAGTGAGTGAGTGAGTGAGTGAATGAATGAATGAATGAATCAACAGTTGGCTTCCCTCATCTGTGGAATTTTGGCAGCTTTCTGGTAATTAGCCTTTAACTTCGTGTTTACTCTTGTGTTAGCCAGTCTTGATTTCTTGTGGCCACTTAAGACTGTCCTCTTCACTCCTAGCTGGCTGTTTGAAGGACTGGGCAGGGACAAGGCTGAAGAGCTGTTGCAATTGCCAGACACCAAGATTGGTTCCTTCATGATCCGAGAGAGTGAAACAAAGAAAGGTGAGCCATTTTTCTTTATGGTGGCCACACAGCTCATCGCCTGTCAGCTGCCTGGCTATGGATCTGTTCCCTTTCTCTCACAGGCACATAAATAGATCCAGTCCTATGGTCAGCTCCCTGGTGCCATACCCACCATGAAAGCAGGGGGATAGGGATAAGGCAGGCCACAGTTCCATCAACTGAGGACATGTGAATGGCAGACCTGGGCAGCATGTTGACACACAGACTAGGCGCATCAGTCTGGGCCTGGCCTGTGCTCACCAGCTCTGTTCCTGGGTCAACTGTTCACTTCTCTGAACTCTGTGCTTCTCTGTGAAGTCGTGGTGAGAGTCAAGTGGAGTGTACATGGTGTTCTCCCTGTACATAGGCCCTCAGCAGCAGTTACCTCTGTGCTGGGATAAAATGGGGCATCTCAGAGAATAAGGGCAAGCAGGTGTGAGCTTGGAAACTCACAGAGATCTTTATCATTCTGATTTCCTGCATCAGTCAAAAGAGAAACAGCAAAGCCCTTGTCACCGCTCCAAGCCGCGGCCCACGAGTACAGTGTCAGCACTGTACTGCTAGGTGGCTGCCTCCTCTCTTTTAGTCTGGATCCCTTGCCCATGGCAGGGTGTTCATCTGGGAAAGTCCTCATCACCTTGTCTGTATGCTTTCAGGACTTCAAGTCAAGGGACCCAAACACTTCACAGTACCCACTCACCCCCAACATATTCCTTTATTTCTAACCCTGGGTACCCACTGTAAAGGGCTACTTCNTAGAAAAATTATGGGATGTAAATGGGTAAGAATGATTCATAAAGTGAAAGCTGTAGCCACCAGAAGGTCTTTTGTAGAGTTTGGGGACATCTTGATATATCTTATGGCCTGATCTATAGATTACTGAACTGGATGTTTCTCTTTTCTCTTTTTATTTTTTTGCAATCTAAAATATTTTTAGTTTCTTCCTTTTTTATATTATAGTGTAAATTGCATAATTTCCCCTTCCCTTCTTCCCTCCAAACCTTCACATGTACCACACCCCACACACACTTAATGTCTTTCAAATTCATGGTCTCTTTTCTGTAATTGTTATTATGTATATACATATATGTATGTATATAAATATTGCTAAATACCTAAGTAAAACCTGCTCAGTCTGTATAATGTTACCTGTATGCATGTTTTCAGGGCTGACCATTTGGTTTTGGATAACCAATTGGTGTGCTTCTCCCTGGGGAGGACTCTTTCTCCTGCTCACAGCATGCCTTAGTGGCCTGTAGTTCTTTGTCTAGGGTTGTGGCCTTTTTAAATAGAGGAAACCCNAGTTTTCAAGGTCTCAGCCTGTTTTTCTCTCACAGGAGAGAAACCATGGTATCTATGAGTTTTTTCCAGGACTTATTAAGGACCAGGGGCCACTTGATGCTGGAGAATGTCACTCAGCTCTGGGGAAGAAGGGACTGTAATATGTAACCATGGATGTCCCAGAGCAGCTTTCTCTCTAAAGTCTGCATATCTAAGAGCAATACAGAGACAGAAGCCATATGTAGGTCTCAGGGATCTCCACACACAGAGCATTCAAAACCTTCAAGGTTGACATGACCAAGGGGATGGAGGACCCAGGGCATCACAGCTCACCCCCAAGTCACTCTAACCTCAGTCTTCAGGNAGATGAGCAGAGGGCAGGGTAGTCACTGTTCTGATGATTTTCTGCTTGCCAATGCAGACCTGCTTGCTACACTTCTAGTTCCTGTCAACATGGCCGGAAGTCANGTAGTAGGTGATTTCAAAACCAGGACTCAAGTGGAACTAGATATACATGCCCCNCAGGGATGCCATCTCCAGTGAGGTGACTCTGGACACATCACTCAGGGTCCAGAGCCTCTCTGTCACCCTCTATACANTATTCAGGGACAGTCTTCCCAGGCCTTTACTGGCAGCATAGACTCAGTGAGGCAGTGCCTTCCCCTCTCACTGCCTCCAGTGAGCCACTTGAGGAAAGTCAAAGGGTGGAGCCAGGGGAGGAAGGGGCGCAAACATGACTTANGCCCAAGNGTCTTACTTTCCACTTGGGGACACCAAGGCCACAAGAGGTGATGGTACCTGCCAGGAGGTNCTCTCTCACTAATGGTGTGGAAGGAGAAACCACATCTTTCATAGATTTCTCAATGACCCAGAACACATGCCAACTGCCACTTGTTCCAAGTTTCTAAGAAAATCTCGCTTAAAATTAAGGAGCAGGGAGCACNAAGGGTGAAGAACTATGGGATCCCTTTCCTAACACACAGTGTGGGGACATTAGGGATACAGGGGCTGGAGGGGACAACACCAGTTAAAACATNTCAGCTCACTTTTGGGAAGGGCTCAAGGGCCACGGAGACTTTTATCTGCTCTAATCAAGTGCAGAGATGACAGAGTTTACCTCCAAAAGGGCCAGAGGAAAGGCCACTATCCATTCCCTCAGGGCTGGTCAAATCACATGCAAAGCTCTACAGTGAACCAACCTAAAAGATGGGGTGAGGCTGCCCACAGGTGCCACACAGAGAACTCCAAGGGGGCATCTCTTTGCCTGGGTGACAGCGGATTAGGTAGGCTGGCACCCTTATGTGGGGTGCTATGGCTACCCCTGACCCCTTTGTCTCCTTTGCAGGTTTCTACTCGCTGTCGGTAAGACACAGGCAGGTGAAGCATTACCGCATCTTCCGCCTGCCCAACAACTGGTACTACATCTCACCAAGGCTCACCTTCCAGTGCCTAGAGGACCTGGTGACTCATTATTCCGGTAAGTGGCAGCCAGGATCAGTGGGGTGAGCCCTGTGTGCTGGTGCATGGCAGTGTTTGGTAGGTGGTGCCGGTCACTGAGAAAACCCAGCGATTTTCTCCTACCCATGCTATCATCTTTGTTGCCTCAGGTCAAATAAGACCATCTGTGCATTGCGGCCTGGATAGCAGAATGGCCTCTCCGCATAACAAAACACGCCAGGATGCCGTGTATTCACAACCATAACCATGTACTGTAGACACTTAGTCTCTCTGTAAAGTGTTTGTCTCCTTAGGGCAATGGTTCTCAACCTTCCTAATGCAGTCCCTCATGTTATGGTGACTCCAACCATAAAATTATTTCATTGCTACTTCATAACTGTCATTTGCTACTATTAGGAATCATAATATAAATATCTAATATGCACAATATCTGATATGCGACCCCAAATGGGTTGTGACCCACAGGTTGAGAACTGCTTCCTCAAGGTGCCTCTGGAGCATTGTTCTGAAATACTACTCTTTTCCCCTTTGCTGCTTGTCAAAACTTCTTCAACATTCAAGGCCAACCACTCCCCACTTCTCTAGGAAGCTGTAGCAGTAGAAGCAGCAGCCATTTCCCATCCCCAGAGCATGCCACAATCTTTCTCTCCCCAGCACTCCAAACAGTTAACCACAGTCCTGTCTCTGTTCGCCAACAAGCTCCCAGAAGAGAAATATATCTTCTAGGCTGACCAAGATGGGGAGGATCCCCAAGATGCCGGAGCATTGCATGGCTTGTGGGAATAAAGTGCAGTCACTGAGAGATATGAGCTAGACTGAAAAGCCCCCGATACCAGCCTTGTTGTTAGGATTATGCTCTGTGGAGCAGGAGGGATTAGCAGTTGGCTAGGTTTCCAGAGATGGAATCTGGCCCTGTGTATGTTTTATATCCCACGTCTGCTGGTTGGCAGTTGTGCACCTGGGGCTGTGTGACTCTTCCTGTCTCACTTTNTTCCTGTGCAAAGAGGATGCTAATTGTTCCTACCTGTCATGGGCACGGTGAGAATTACTGGAAAGTGAAAAGTGCTGAACAGAGAGCCTGCACCTGGCCATGAGCACCTACAGAGTGTCAACTGCTGTCATTCGGCCCTTTCCTCCTCTGCTCCTCTGCCCAGGCAGAGGGAGGAAAGAATGGCTTTGTGTATGCTTGCTAATATCTCCTTTTCGCTGATTCAAGATGCTCGACCTTGCACTGGCAACCTTACTAGTATCCTTTAGGGTTGAAGGGCATTACAAGGAGAAAGGAGCCCATAGATGATACTTCTGACCTATGAGAAACAGCAAATATTGAGCAATGGCTGCTGAGAGAGGCAGATGTGTGCTCAAACTAGGTTGTGAGGGATGTTGGGTAAGGCCTCGACCTCTTCCTCACTAAAGGTGGTGGGAACAGCCTCTTTCAGGCTGCTAAACACAATGACCTATGTGCTGTGTCTAATATAGTCTGACAGGTGCAAAACACAAGTATCATTTCTGTGATGCTTTCAAAGCTAGTAGCTAGCTAAAACTGAAAGAGGAAGGGAGTCCTGGACTTCACCTACCTATGCCTAAAGGTTGTTTGTGGTATTTGCCTCTTAATGACAATCATCTGAGGAGTGTGCTGACCAGAAATTTTGCATAGACAATAGCAAATATGAAGCTGATGCCACCCCACTAGAGCCCTCATGACTAGGAGACAGCATACTGCTGGGCGAGGCATCCCCACCTCCACCTCCTCCTGAGTTTCTGGACTACAGCAGGGCTGGTGCAGACCTAGTGCCTTCCTGAAAGACACTCCTGACCATTATGNGGGCCAAAGAGCTATANCCAGAGGCTCACNTCTGCCAAACTGGGGAGGGCCTGGGGACCTGAATGCTTCCTGTATCTCATNTCAGATCTCACTGGGAAAATGGGATCAAGAACAGAGTTGCTGGGACCAGGGTGAATTAGATGGTGTATAANAGCCAGCAGGCAGGGCAAGGTTACCTATTTTNTATTCAAAGCCATGCACTGCTTTTGGCACGTATCACTGGTTCCAAGTCCGTGGGTCAGGACTTTTGCTTACATTTCTGTGGTGTTTTGTTCCATATCCCAAGTATGGGGTATGCTACTAACTACATGAAGTTGAGACAGAGCCTCAGTGAGATGAACTGGGTGAGGGCAGCTCCACCTTCGGCTCATGTCATTTGCCTGTGTGACTTTGTCCACTCCATACCACAGGACGTGTGAGCAGACCTAAAGCAGAACACCCNCAGAGTCCATCTTGCCAAGCAGTAGAGCTGCCATATCTCTAGGCTTCATGTCTGCCTTGTGTCCTCCTTCATTGTCTGAGAAGCCTTTGAACATTTCCAGCCCCAACAGGTCACTGTTTCAGATGCATATCCAATCAAACCTTTCCTCCTGACTCCAGCACCTATGTCTGTCTGGGTGGCAGTTTGGATAAGCATGATGCCCACCTGGAAACCAGGAGGCGGGGAGGCTGCCACTGTCTACTAGGCTGTTGTGCTTCCTCAGACATTTTCCTTTTATATTGGGTAAGAACACCCCAGAGATTCACAGATCAGANGAGAAGAGGCCACCCGGGATGTGGGGTGATCTCGAAAGCCTCAGGATGAGTGGACTGAGGCCAAGGTACTTGGGTCCTGCTAGTGACATGCTGCCTGTCTGACATCTTAGGCCTCTGAGTCTCTGCAGGGCTGAGGACAGGGCTGGGACCCATGTCGTGAGTAAGGTGGCANNGACTTCTTAGGCCTAGGTGTCTAGGACAACAACATCTGTATTTCTCATGATGCCATGGGATAGAGAGGCTTGGAACTCATGGAAGTTATTTCCTGCTGCTTCAGGAGAGATGGAGCCCTGCAGGCCAGATACTGAACCCCAGTCGAGGGGAGCAACAGTGGGTTTGCTTCATTTTCATTTTGCTCCCACAGAGTGTGCAG
>LZPO01018030.1:4137-16522 GCA_001675575.1 Neotoma lepida | reverse complement strand
AGACAGTCTTGCCTCCTCCCATAAAAGGCATCCTCCAGCTACTAGGGTCTTTTGTTATAATTGAACCCCCATTCCTCATGCCTATTGGCAAAGGCCACTGTGCTGAGGTCAAATGAGAAGAAAAGAGGCATGAATAGCATCTCTTAATGCTGGGCTTCCAGCAGGGCCAGAGAGACAAGCAGATCAGCAGAATGTAACAGTGGATGTGAAACAGGACGAAGTCTCACAGTTACAATGGGCTGAGGATAAGTGATGGTTACCCAAGGGCTCTTGTTCCCATGGGTCTGCCAAGAATGCAAAGGCTGTTGGACTAAGTAGTTAGTATGGTTAGATTTTTTTTAAGGGGACTGATGGGCTTTAAAGAATTAATTTACCCTGTATATTTTACTCTAAGGAGGGCTAACATCTGCATGAACAAGAATGTCCCTTTCTGAAAAAGGGTGGCTAGAGAAGCTGAAGGCTGTCATATGTGATTGTGAGTGGTGAGAGAAAACTCACAGGGCATTCAGAAAAGAGAAGCCTCCAACCAATCTCATGCCTACATCTTGTGGGGTGGGAGGCAGGAATGCCATGGCTCATTCCTCCCTGTTCATCAAAGGGATTCTCTGTAAGAGAAACACAGGTGGGATATGTGCATTCCATATACCTGGGCTCATCCTGCAAATGGCAAAAGCATATCTGTTGACATGACTTCGTTTATTGTCATAGCCGGTGTTTTACACCAAGAGGCATGGGTGGTCTNCTAGGTCTCTCCCAAAGGCCATTTCAAAGAGACTGGCAGGTGTGTGAGAAACAAATGTCACACAAGGTCAGTGACTTCTGCTATGAGGCCAGGATTTCTAGCTCCTTGTATGTCTGCTATCTTCTATGCTGTTTTCTGTTGTGGTCAATGTGATTGGAACTTTGGGTAGCACTTGAGGGTATTTTTAAATGGGAAGCATTACACTTTGCCCAATCGTGTATTTATTCCTGATTAAAGTAAAACATACTTATTTAACCTTGGATGAAGGACTTGTGGGTTGAGAAGCATGAATATGCCTCTCTGGAGTTTACAGATTTTGGTTTTCAAAGAAGAGTTCAACTGGAAGGACAGGNACAAAGGCCAGNAAGAGATACTTGCTGAGGGTCCTCTTCTCACTACATGTGAGTAGACATAGGAGTGCTCAAGAGGGAGAGANTTCTTGAATTCACCATGATAACTATCTTCACATTATTTGTGGTACTTGGGCTACTCAGTCTTCTGAGAATTTCTTTCCACAAACGTCATCTGGACACCTGTTCAACCTAACTGCTGAGGCTTGTGGCCATGGAGTTCTCTGATGTCACAGAGCAGGATGCCACTAACAAAGGAGACACTTTCTGAGGAAGGGGTGGTGGTGATATGCCAAACATAGCAGCTTCCATGCAGCCATGACTCTTTATGTGGNTGCTGAGGCAAAAGCAATAGATAGCTGCACAAAAATTTAGGAAGCATAATCCAGGCAAAAGGCCAGCACGGCAGGTCCTGCAGACTTGAACAAGTCTGCAACTTAATGGCTCAAAGAGACCAAAGGACCGAATGGCTGAGCCTGAAGGGCAGTGGCAATAGAAACATCATCCAGAGAGAGGAGGCTGCAGGCCTTGAACAAGCAGAACTTAGGCTGGGCATGAGAGGAAGGGAGATTTGGGAAGGATGTAAAGAGTGATAACTGCTTACTAGGTCCTTTGAAAGATCAACTAGATGCTGGCTGGAGGGTGAATGTTGGAAATTCCAGCATCATATTGCCTATGAAACATATAGTTCTAAGAGTGCATAGCCTAAAAATAAAGAAGGCANCCAAGAAAGGGTAGACTCCATCAAGTCCCAGGCCCACATTCTACTTGGAAAGGAGGTTGTGGAAGGTGGATCCCTGTCTGGAAGGGATTCTGTGGAGGAATGCACAGGAGCATTTATGAGACATTTTCTGTCATGGGGCTCAGGTGATCCCTTTGCATGTGTGGAAGTTTTTTTGTTTTTGTTTGTTTTTGTTTTTCATGGAAAGAAATGAACACAAGGAAAACTTTTCTTACAAGCTGAAGCAAATTGAAATGTAAGATGAGAATGGATTACATAATACTACTTACAGGAAAAGCAGTCCAGGGAGAAGGCAGATGGCTTACAACCTGAAAATGATACTGTTTTTACAATATATTAAACAACCATTAAAGGGCCATTGGAGGCCGCCTTGCCAGAGGATGAGAAAAATTCCATGAATCGAATTCTTGAAGAATTCTTGAGTAAAGAAGAAAANTGGGCACAAAAGGAAGTGCTCAGAGGAAAATGGCATTTTCTATTTTTCAAAAATTTTGAGGCACAGCTGATAAAATAGCAAGAGGGGATTTTATCACTTCAAGTACAGTGTGTCTCGGGAAATAAAGACTGAGAAGCAATGGACTCAACTTCTGACCAGAGAGCTCAGAGATGGTGACACAGTCCACAGGGGCAGTAAAGCAAAGGGCAGGGGCCAGGAATTTACTTTTTAAAATAGCCACAAGNTNGATTTTTTTTCCAAGACAGTGTTTCTCTGTGTAACAGNCCTGGTTGTCCTGGGACTCACTTTGTAGACCAGGCTGGCCTCNAACTCACTGAGATCCACCCACCTNTGCCTCCCAAGTGCTGGGATTAAAGGCGTNNGCCACCACCNCCCNGCNNACAAGGTAGATTTTACAGAGAAATTTAATATGCTCCATNTAACGAGTAAGATGAATATTNAAANTCAACACAATCAAGNAAAANGGAGCATAAACACAAGTCCAGGGAGTCTCGAGGGTNAGAAGAGATCTGCTGAGGACCTTCATCACAAGCTATGGACCAACAGGGTCCTTCCTCCCTCTCAATCCTCTGATAGCTACATCCTTCCACTGCTTAGAGTCAGCCCTACCAATGAGGATTAGGCCACTGGGATAATGTCCTAATCCATGAGCCGTAAGAAATTAGTGTCTTGAGTGTCAAAGAGATGCTGTCTTAGTGACAGTTTCAGCTTCTGTGAGGAGACATCATGCCCATAGCAACTCTTATAAAGGAAAGCATTTAATTGTGTCTGGCTTACAGTTCAGAGGTTTAGTCCCTTTTGGGCATGGCAGGAAGCATGGCGGCACACATGGTGCTGGGAGGAGCTGAGAGTTCTCCATCTGGATCAGCAGGCAGCGAAAAGAAAGAGTGAGACACTGGGCCTGGCTTGAGCTTCTGAGGTCCTAAAGCCCACCCCCCAGTGACACTCTTTTTCCAATAAGGCCTCGCCTCCTAATCCTTTCAAATAATGCCACTCCCTGTGAGCCTATGGGGGCCATTTTCATTCAAATTGCTACAGACACCCAGCTTCTCATCCTACAAAGTGAAGAAAAGAGAAAGAAAAGGGAAGAGGCTCTGTCCTCTGAGCTGCTTTGGTGCTGGGTCTCTGTGTCACTCCATCTGAGACTTTCCTCCAACAGTACAGAAATAAGCTAGACACTCATTATCCACAGACTATGGGGAAACTTCATAGAAAACTCAATGTACCCAGCAGGAAAGAGCTAGGGGTATTTCTGAGTCAGCTTGTTGCTGAATATAGTATTAACCATAATCATGTAGATTTACCCCTAAAATCAATACATTAAATTCTATGAAGTTATACTCAAATTCCCAGGAGAATTATTAGAATAAAACAAACATCAATAAAATCATTCTGAAGTCCATACAGAAATATCTGTTCTCAAGACTAGTCAGGCCAATTTAGAATGAGACCAGCTAGAGAAGAACACTCTCACTATGTGACAGTTATCAACTGCAGGCAACAGTCTGTGAGACCGTGTCATCATCCTCTTACCATGTCCTGGGTGTTGGTTGTGTCCTACAAGCCAGAGGCAATGCTAAGTGTCAAGAACCTGGTTAAGATAATTAAACTCCTGAAAGAATTGATGTACTTAGCCATGACAGAACTAGAATCACACTTATCGGGAAAATAGCAATGGAAAATGAGACAGGAGGCTGGAGAGATGGCCCAGTGGTTAAGAGCACTGGCTGCTCTTCCAGAGGATCTGGAATCAATTTCTAGCACTTGCACAATGGCTCACAGTTATCTGAAACTCCAGTTCTAGGTGATACAACACCCTCTTCTGACTTCTGCAGGCACCAAGCACATTGGTGCACAGAGATACACATAGGCAAAATACCCATACATAATAATTAATAATTAAAAATAGTGTAAATTATTAAAATAATAATTAAAAAATAGGCAGAATTCCTCCAAGTTGGTAACTAGGAATCTTGTTGGTGGTGGAAACTTCCCTCTACTCTGGGGAATAAGGAAGGCTTGGGACCTCAGGGAAAGAGATTTCCAGTGATCACACACTGGCCACTGAGCAGAGACAGAAAGGCCAACAGGGGTGTGTGATCGTTTGACATTAGCCCATGATGTCAACAACAAAAGTGTTGGATCACCTCCATAGCTATTCTGGGATACATGTGGTTTTGACACACCAGGCCACTTTCTAGGATCTGTGATGGCCATGGTCACATGGGAACGGAACAAGGAAAGGTGCAGATTCAGCTGGATTCAGGAGGCTGGAGCAACAGTCCTGGGTAAATGTTGGAGGCAGTGGGGGAAGTTTTCCCACTGTCAAGCACAGAGCCTCTTCTCCCTCCCTGGAAACCTGGCCTAGAATCCAGCTCTGTGGGATGTGTGNCTGGATCAAGCTTTCTTCTCCAACCTGGCCCCAGGCAAGTAAGATGTCCTGGGGCTTTTGTGGGTGGAGGTGGCTTCCCTTGGACTGGGAAGGAGTAATAAGGGGCTTAAATTTCTTGAGTGGGTAGGGCTTTGGAAGCCTTATGCCCCATAGCTTCTTACAATGTTGAGAGATAGAATTAAACATACTGATTTTACGGGTGAAAATATAAGATGAAGGGTTTTATCTGAAGATCGTAATTCAGGCCTACCTGGTCCTAGTTTGACCACTCTCTAGTACATCTTTAAAAGCTGAGAAAACCCCAAGTTACCAGAGGAGCAGCCTGATAATGTGGGAAAACAGATGATTTGGTCTTAGGTCTTGACCTGTCATGAAGTTCCTTCTTTGGTATGCGTTCTTTGTTAAGTCACTGAAAATCTCTAAGAGATAAGATTTCTTATCTCTAGCTAGAAAATAAAATAAAGACCCTGTGCCATCCAGTGGAAGGCATCTGAGATAAGATAGTGGGTTTTTTTTTGTCAAGTACAGTACACTAAATATAGATTATTAATTATCACCACAGCAGCTTCTCTTGATGGATGTTTAAACAGTCTCAAACCCAAGATTTGTGGAGAGCTGTTAGATCTTAGTCAAGAATAAACTGGCAGCTCCCACTCNTTCCCCAAACATCTGTTGGTAAAGAACACTTTAAGAGCTGCTAGGGCATTGAAGCAGTTCTGTTTGCTCAGTTCCAAATAAGCTCACACGATCCCAAGGACTTCTGGGAGTGGTTGTAAAAGCTGTTTCCAAATGCATAAAACAGACGGAGGGGTTATTTTTAAATGCATTGCCATTTGTTTCTGAAATTCCCCAGACACTTTAAACTCCACAAAAAAAGAGGCTGCCTTCTGGGCCCAGTGAAGGCATTTGAGCATCTCTAAGGTCCTGACAAGGCCCTGGTGACAAAGGGTGCTGGAGGACCCCACCCCCCACGAGATCAACCTAGAGCACAAAAGACCTGAGTTTAATACCAGGAATTAGAAGGTGTTCGTGCTCCAAGCTCTCTCCTGGGTGGATCCACTTCAAAGGGTCAGAGTGAAGAAAAGTGGAACCAATGGCAAGTAGCATAAGGAAAGTATGGCAGGAAGGACCAGGCTCACAGGGATCCCTGGGTCCCTGAGAACACCAGATTACCTGCTCCTTCATGTGCACTACACTGGTGCCCTGTGTCCATTGCATTGCACCTGCTCACTGCAAGGTGTGCTGAGCAGGACACCCAGAGCCTTGGAGCACAAGGCACACCAGCCACTCCTCTCCAGAGGCTAGGCATGTAGCAGAGACTGACCTGGAGCTGAAAGCAATCAGACTCATGGAAATCAGGACACCTGCTATACAGGAGATACTTGGACAGCACATGCCATAGAAAGCACTTGGTCTGAGCCCAAATGTCTAGAAGTTCTTTTTAAATGATGAGTGGGTGGGGAAAGAAGAGAAGGGGTGTTCTTTGTGAATGAAACTATCAGCATAGGTATGGAAAAAGCCCAAGGAATAGGAAATCCTCTGCAGCTCAAAAGGGGAGATAGAGAGGTAAGCGGCTCTTCTGTCTGTCAGGAACAATGACAATACTGTCTAGCATCACTTATAGCCAAGCAGTGACATTCTCCTCCCTTATAATCAAAAATGTGGATCTCAGAAGGGCTGGGTGAAGCTGGAGTATGTTTACTTGGCCTAGAATTACGGCAGATACAGGTCTATGCAGGATTAAGCTTGAGGTTTTAGTTTAAATGGTCTCTGTCTTTCCTTGTTCCTGTGTGTGTGTGTGTGTGTGTGTGTGTGTGTGTGTGTGCGTGCGTGCATGTTACAGTGTGTGTAGGTGCACTTGTGTGCGTGAACATGTGGAAGCCAGAGGAGAATGTTGGGTGTCATTCCCTAAGCACTGTTCATTAGTTGTTGGTGTTGTATATTGTAACAGGGTATTACATTGCTCTGATCTTGCCAAGTAAGCTAGGCTGGTCAGTGAGTCTCAGGGTTGGAACTGTGCCCTCCTCCCTGGTGCTGGAAGTATAGGCATACACTACCACATCCAACTTTTTACAGGATCCAGATTTTTATGGAGTTTTGTTTTTTCACACAGGTTCTGAAGTTTCTTGACCGAGTCATTGTCTCAGCACCCCCATCTCTCCTTCCCTTTGGTTACTAGAGGTCTACTTCCTACTTTTCTACCTGAAATATCCACTTCTTAAATTCTCTCTTCAATCAGTTCTAAGGGAAGCTTTCCAAAATGGGATCTCAAACCAGTTTCCTGTCTGTTTTAAAAGCCTTGGATGTATCCCTTGCTCTCAGAAGCACTACGCACTGTAGCCAAAAGGAAAGTAATGGATGTCTGTTGACAGGTGAATGGATGGATACAAAAGCTGCTCTATGCCCACTATGGAATATTGTTCACATCTAAAGCCAAAGGATTTTATAAAATATACCACGTTCTTGGTAAAGCTTAAAGATGGTATGCTACATGAAATACACAAATCATGAACACCCTGTGTTTCCACCAATATGAAGTTCTAGAGTAGACAGAATCAGAGTGATGCAGAAGACATCCTTCCTGGGGCTTTGGGGATAAGAAAGTGCGGGGCTCACATTTAGCAGGTACAGAGTATCTACATGAGATGATAAAAAGCAGTTCTAGCATCAGATAGCATTCATGGCCACACAATACTGGGAATGTCTTTAGTGCCACTGATCAGACTCTTAAAAATGGCTGGGACCATAACAGAGGACAAACAAGAAACTGGATAAATGCACAAGCAAAACCCTTGGGTAGTTCCCATGCATACAGAAAAAGCCCAAGTTATGCACCAGTCAGGCAAGGCTGTACACACAGTCTCCACACTAGCAGTGTCACCAGGGCTCTGCCTCTGGTTACTGCTTGCACAGCCTTTAGACTTTCACTAAGACATTCCCTTTCCAGGGCCATATCCATTCATACTGTTACCTTCCCTTATCCTTGCCAAGGGCTTCTTTTTTAATGTTTCATGGTCCTTTAAAATATCTGCGTGTGTGTCCCTTGCCCTGGAACCCACAAGCCTCCAGTGAACTGGGATGTGTCTAATTCNTCATGGTACTCCATCATCTAACAGTGCTGCTGACCAGCCAAACGCTCAATTCAAGCAGTAGCCAGTCAGTGGCCAAACAGCTCCTGATGTAGCCAATTAGGTCATTTAGGTCATTTCTTCTTGTCATCATCAGCATCATGGAACCATTAGCAACANTAGCAGCCAGCAGTAGCACCACCACCATCATCTCCACTCAGCAGGCAACTCAGCCCACTAGATAAAGTCCTAAGTAGTGAGTTTTCCTCACTGAAGAGGGATTTTAACCCTAGTAAGGATCCAGGGAATAGAGACACCCAGCCATGTAGACTTTTCCACATGAGTAGAAAGCAATAAGGAAGACTTTTAACCCCCTGGACCACTCATACCTGATGTGACAGCCAGAGCAGGATCCAGGACAGTATGAGGGATAAGAGAATATCAATAGTTGCAGCCAGTTAGTCTCCAAAGTCAGGGAGATCACTGAGGGAGTACTGAAAGCAGGCCATCCCACTCACCATAAGCAGAGCCCTCCTGAAGAGCTGGAGCCTGGTAGTCTTGGTGACAAGAAGGTGGATGCTGGCCACATCAGCCCCACCACGGTCTGATGCCAGTGTCACACGCTGAGGGTCTCCACCAAANGCTCCAATGTGGGTCTGCACCCAGGTCAGAGCCGCCACCTGGTCCAGCAGCCCCCAGTTGCCAGCTACTTGGTCAGAGCCTACAAAAAGAGGAAAGTCATTAGCCTGTGTGTCCTAAACAGCTTTGGATTTTACAGTAACCGTGCCATGTCAGACACAAGGCTCTCCAAGGGGGCTTGTCCACCTAGGCCAGTACTGTAAGCTACAAACACAGGTGAGGACATTGAGAAGAACCTGGGTTGTCTTAGAGCTTTGGGCTTGACTAGCCAGGAGACTGGAAACATCTCTGCTCTTTGAGCCACGGCTTTCTCATCTGTCAATGGACAGGGTAATGTGAAGGACCGGGACAAAGAGCAGAGGCCATGCATGTTCATTTCCAGCCCAGGGAAGGAGGTGATTCCGACCCANGGGTTCAGACCCNGNTGCAGNTAGNTCTGTCAAGCAGTGGCTAGCCCAGGCCAGGGAAAGGATACCAGTCTTTCTTATGGCCTAATCTATGGCTTTAGAGGTGTGCCACTGAACCCACATCTCTTTCTTATATTATAGAATTTAATTACTATTTGTTGAAGATGTAGCACCATGTTAAGTTATTTGCACACATACACACAATAACAGAAAATGTATACATCTCATTAGCTCTTTTGAGACACTACACTGTTCTTTGGTTGTCATAATAGAGCCTCCTTGTTGGTCTATTCCACATGCTGGTCCTCCAGCAACAGACCATGAACAGTAGGTTTCCCTCTGGTGCCATCTGAAGTTCACATTCATCTTGTCTTTTCTGACTCAGCCCTTAGAGACTGTGATGCTTCACACTGCTGACTTGGCATTCTCTAGAATCACCGACTACAGGAGTCTCTGGGCACGTCTGTGAACAAGTGTCTAGGCTGGCTTAACTGAAGTGGGAGGAGCAACCCTGGGTGTGGGAGGCACCAGTCCATGGACTGGGATCCTGAACTGAGAGAAGAGGAGGAAATNGACTGAGCACCAGCACTCACTCCTCTCTATGTCCCGAGGGCAGGTGCAATATAATCAGCTACCTCAAGCTCTTGCCAGCATGATGGACCACACTTTCAAAATAGGAGTCAAAGGAAACTCTTGATTCCTTAAGGGGCTTTGGTCAGCTCTTTTGTCATGGCAACAAGAAAAGTAGAGAATACAGACACAGTGACGCCTGTCGCCATCCGCATACAGATCTAGCCACAGCCCACATCTCTCTTAAGCTCCCCTCACAGATCTTCATGAGACATCACAGCTATAGCTATGAATGAGGGGATTCCATACAGAACAAGAAGGTGTCCCAAAGACCCCATATTCCCAAATAGACCAAGGTAGGAAAACCTTACACGTTGATTGCCTGACCTGATATTTGCAAAGCTGAAGAGAACACCAGCTCAGAGCCCATGAATAANATAAACTACTCTTCCAGCTGTGGAGCTTTTCAGTTCTCTTCAAACGCTTTCCATGTTCTGGGCCTGGTAAAGCTATTGGCAAACCCTGTCCTCACTGTGGCCTTTTCTGGATTGCTCCTGAGTTCCATTTGTCAAGATCAATGTGTTTGTTTCCTCTGGGAGTCCAGGAGAACAGGGTGCTCAGTGAGTCAGGACAATGGCTCTGAGTCTAGGGAGAGCTATCCATAGCCTGAATTGGCAGGAACAATGCTGGAGGAGTGTTCCTGATACTCACTGCCCATGTGTCAGATTCCCACGTGATGAGGGGTAACATAGAAATTCTGATGTCGTTAGACTCCTGGGAGGTAAGAACTGGTGTTGTTTAATAAGACCTTAATCAAACAAGGACAAATTTGGCTTCCTCCAGTGCTAGTACCATGTCAGGATTTGCTGTGGGCAGAAAGTAACCTGTCTCTTATACACATCTAGATGTGTATAAGAGACAGATACACTATCCTGTGCCCACAGTTCCTATTGCACATACTTCCCAATGCCCATACCTCCAGTGCCTACACTTCCCAGTACACGCACTCTGCAGTGTACACTCTCCCCAGCACACTCCCAATGCACACTCTTCCCAGGCACACAAAGGCAGGGGACAGGCCACTGTGCTGTGAGGGGTCTGGTTCAACCTTGGCCTTCACTGGTAAAGAAATAAAATCTTCCGAGCATAAAAAATTGTCTAGATGTGAGAAGCAAATGTGAGCTTGAGTAGGGACTCAAATCCTGACTTTAAATCAGAACTCTTTGTCGTGAAAGTCAATCCAACTCCATGAACATCTTTTGAAGATTTTAGGACAAGTATTCAAAAGCTCAAGTGCTGATTTACAGAATCCTCACCTCCTCATCACCACCACATCATATCCCCTGACTCTTCAGGTCCTGCAGGCCTGCCTCCTGGTCAGTCAGCTCCGGCAGTGCCCAGGGCTGCTCAGCACATCTGTGATGCTCCCTTGCAGAGCTTGTGGGGCCAAGCCCAAGTTGCCTTACCCTCAGGATCCTGCTCCAGAGCCACCTTACTGAGTCATGTACACACACACACACACACACACACACATTGAGGGAGACCAATGCAAGAGGAGATTTTTCTGGACATCGTGTTGTTATTGTTTGTGTCTTCTTTCCCTGGTTTAACCCCACACTTCCAGGTACCTAGCCTTCTGGACAGAACTGACCAGCATACATCCACCTGTCCTTTTATTACGTGAATGGTTCTCATCTGTTCATTCCGTTTTATTCAACAACTTTAGAGGGCCCCAGCAGGACCTAGTCTTGTCCATGGACTCCAGTGGGAGGTGGAAGGGCATGAGCCTAGATGTAATTCTGGCTCCTACAGCTGCCCTGAGCAGGACCCTGGGAAGACTACTTAGTGGCCATGTGTTTTGATTCTCTCCATGTGTAAAGTGGGGGTGTCTGTAGAACATGCTTTATTCACTTCTGCTGATGACTAAATTAATGCCTGTAAAGGCAATAGAACTCTTCCCTAAAGTAGGCATGACAGCTGTGCCTTTATTCTGAAATACAATCGAACATGCTGAGGCCCAAGGAGTATCCCACTGTCCCTCTTAGCAGGGCTGGGTTCATCTTTACAGCAGTAATGGCTGCTGTTTTATTGGTTAGAGAGGATACAAGACATTCTAAGAGGTCCAGAGTACCTGATGACTGAGGTCATGTCATTGTGTGGTCACTGGTGGTAGGTGGTCTTCCAATGGGCTCCTGGTTCAGAGCACACCCCCTCTGTTCCTACACTCTGCNAAGGGCCTATGGGCCCATTGTCTAAATCTCTCTCCCTCACCCCTGTACCCAGCACTCCAGGGCCCTGGCTGGGTTCTTCATCAGAAGATAAGGCTTAAGATTCAAGGTGGAAGAAACAGGTTTCCCCTACCTACCTCCAATCCCTCTCTCTCTGGGCAGATCTGTGGGGAGGCAAAGTGTAAGAGACCCAGAAGCTCCGGAATGAGGGAGGTACCCTGGGACTAGGGGTCAAGTGAACCACACCAAAGGGACTGCCTTCCCTGGCTAAATGACAGCAGAAGAGGACCCTTGGTGGACAAGGTGTCCAGAGTAATTTCTGCATCTCCCAGAAACCTCTTTGGTCCAGTGCTTCTCATTGCTGTTGTCTGAGCAGCAGAACTGAGTTCAAGCTTAGTCTGTCACTGTCTGTGGATGATCAGCAAGCTCTTCAGTCTTTCTGAGCCCTGACCTTTCTCCTGGAAAAATAGCAAAAGCGTGCAGGCCTCAGTGTTGCCTGAGAACTATGTGAGGAAATCCAGGCAGGATGTGTAGTGGAGAGAGGCCCTCTGAGGGCCTTTGAAGTGTAACTCTCTCCGGCTGCTGATAGTTTTTTAGTTTTTAGGTTTTTTTGTTTGTTTGTTTGTTTGTTTTAACAAAATGATAGGTAGCATTGACGTAAGTCAGGAAGGAGAAGAGTGGTTATTCTGGAAACTTCTATCACCTTCCCTCAGATACCTACACCAGAGGTCAAAATGAGTTTGCCTCTCCAGAAGGATATGAATTCTCCTTGAAATCCTAACTCCCCATG
>LZPO01018029.1:3142-15083 GCA_001675575.1 Neotoma lepida | reverse complement strand
TAAAGTTGGTTATTCCATTATTCTACATCCTTCTCTTCTCCAGACACAGTTCTCCCCTTGTACCTCGTATTCCTTTTTGCGCTTGATTTCTGGTGCATTGGACACTATTCTCTCAACTTACTGATCTTCGCCTAAAATAGCTTGTGCTGGATACAATTAGTACATTGTCATTGATTTCAGATGTACATGAGATACATGCCTCATACCCTTAGAATCAGTCAGTCTACCTGGCTTGTGGGTCACTGGAATACCATGACCCCAGGTGACAGGTGGAGGCATCTGTTAAACCTGCCATCGATCATTCACCTCTCAGCTTCTCCAGTTGCTTAATTTATGAGATGTGNTTTGTTTGTTATATACTGCTTTACAAGGTTCAAAAGAAACAAATTGATGCATAAGGGGAATTGAGTGAATTTTGGCATGTGTATTTTCCCCTCANATCTGGTTTATAAATAAGCCTTAAGAGTAGTCTCAATTATAAAAACACATGGTAATCCTAGGGGAAATTGTAAGAGGAGTGTGGCACACAGCAAGTGCACTTTTACCTTTTCATATGGCTTTTCACTTAAGAGACTCCAGAAAGCTCCTTTTGGTAGGTTATTAGAAAGATATGGAGCGGGCAGCCCCTTCTCCAGTTAAGTGGTTTTTGTTTTTGTTTTTATTTATTTACACTTGAGCAGAAACCTCCTATTCGTCTTTGTTGGTGGCTTTGTTTGTTTTTAAAACGAATCATTGAAGAAGACCATCATGCATTAATAGAAGCTCAGTTGTGAGCCCCANTTCAACTCGTAGAACAGACTGCCATGCAGGAATGAAGTAGCTATTTATATATGTGGCAGCAGTTAAAGAAAACTTCAGGGGCAGCTCAAAATTCCACGAACCTTTAACATCTGTTTGCCAGCCTTCAGAGGAATCCCAACATGCTGAATACACCACCTGTGCTTCAGGGGCACAGTAGAGAGTAGGGGAAAGAGTGGCCATTTAATAGTAAGGGCTAATGACAGGAATCAGTGATAGCACACAGGGACAGGTCAATCAGTCCTGGATCAAATTCTAAAGGAATTGACACTCAAAGGTGATGGGATTTATCAAGATTAATACTTTGGGTATTTGTCATATAGTTGGGTATCAAGATTAAGACTTTGTGTCTGGTTAATTTTGGCCAGTGGTGTTTATTTGTGAGTTTTCAAATTAAATAAAGTTTAAAAATTATTTTTAAAAGATTTATCAAGATTGTAAGAAGGTACAGGTGTTTCTGGTATGTATATCCAGGTCTATGGTGGCACTGAGTTCAGAGAGTCATTCAGAATGATACATGTTTGTTTAAGCCAGAGAATAGGCAAGCTGTTTCTGGCTTAGTACTGATATTGGGCATGTATACCAGAACCATGATTTTTGTTTTCATTTTTCTATGATATTTCTTTATTAATGTGTCTAGAACTTAGAGGGAATCAGTATCCCAGCCCTCTCAGCTNCTTTCAAATTTGTATATATCCATGNTAAAAATCTCCTTACATTGATTTTTATTTGCTTTGTTTTATGCCNTGTTATGTAACCCAGGCTGGCTGGGTTACACTATCCTCCTGCCTCAGCTGCCTGAGGACTGAGATTGCAGACTTGCACCAGCACACTTGATCTTGCATTGCTTTCTGTGTTTCTTTTATGTGTTCTTCCCCCATGTTCTTCTGAACTATTCAAGGGGTGNGCTTTATTTCTACAGTGTCATGTTCCATGCCAACGAAAGTATGCTTGGGAGTTAATGAATTCTCCTCGAGTGGATAGAACATTCTGGGTGGTTTTACCACTAAGTGGGCCAAGGGAGTAGACTATGGACCCAACATTGATTTCAAAGTTGAAAACATGAACTAAAATCTCAGTTTTCACTTCTACTTTGTGTTGNGTTGAAAAAGCTGAGTTGGGTTGCTCATGCCATTTCATTTCATTCAGATTGCAGGCATCAGCTGAAAAACATCTCATTTCTCTGTAGTAGCCTTAGTCAGGTATTCAAACAAATATAATTTAATTTAAAAATCTCATTCCTTATTATTTTCATTCTCAGAGGTAACTAGGTGATGATAATTTTGATACTGATAAAAAACAGTGAGGACAAAATCAGTACTTTTTGTTGGACCTGTGATCTATGAATTTCTATAGCACTGGTAATGCATTTNTGAAATAAGTGCTTCCCATAGCTCTCTTCACATATTGGGGTGGGGTGCAGAGGATGCCTCAGTAATGACAGCATCACCATATCCAATCCAAACCCTGCCCTCTGCCCATGCTAAGTAGCAGCTTTCTGTAATAGCAGGGGCCAGTTATTCCATCTCCCATCTCGAGCCAAGGGCAAGAACTGGCTGCCCTACTTGAATTATATCCTCTAACTTTGTCACCTGGTACACAGCCCTTCCATCCTGAGGACTCTTCAAGTGGAATTAGTTGCCTTTCAGTCATTCCCACGTGTACATTTTGTGTTCTCCCTGTGAAATCCTCCCCAGTTGTGCTGAGAGTCTGTTCCTAGGGGCCTTTGCAGAGTTGTTCAGGACTTGGACTTGAAAGCTGAGTGCAAATACAAGCCTCGCATATTAGCAGGCCTTGGGGTGTTCTCATCCCCTGACTGATTGCTCTGCTCAGTCCCAAGGTCAGAGAAGTAATGTCAGCTTTTCCCATGTTAAATGACCCGGTCCCAGAATTGGCAGTGTTTTGGGCATTAGTGGGAAATGTGGCTGGACCTTTCTTCTGAATAACTAACGTAGCTCTTCCCAGTTTCTTGACCTTGATAACTAGAGAACTTTGCAAACTTAGCTTTAAGGTCATTGTTATGTCTCCTCCCTTTCTTTTATATTTTGATTTTTTTTTAAATGTTGAATTTGTTTCCTTCATTTCTTAAAGATAAGACATTGTACTGGCTGTGAAAACTTTAAATGAATCACCAACTGGGATATAAAACTGATTTTTTTTTTTAAGTTTCAGCTCTGTCATAATTTGTGGTGGATTAGGGAATGAAACTTAATTGATAAAGAAAGTGTAAAACCCCAACCAGAACTCCATTGCTTCGGAATGGCCATTCTAACATATAGAAATTCACTGAAGTGTGTAATCTGGGGCTGGGCAAGTGTTTCCATAAATTAGCAGTATGATATTTTTATTTGTGAGTAAATTTGAATAAAGTGATTTTAAATGTTTATGGGAACTTCAAGTTCATACTTGTAATTCATCAGCTCTTTTTCAATGTTTTTGTTTCCTTGCCTTGCTTCTTAATCTGACTTTGCCCTTTGTGTCAGAGAGATGTAGATCTGTGATAAAAACTTTCAGATCTGAGAGCTTAGTNAGTAAAGAGCTCCTGGGATGCTAGAGCAGCTGGCACTGTAACATAAGAGCCCCGGCATCACCATGGTGATCTCCTATGCTTCTTGTGGCCATCATGATAGCCACTTGGGCCACCTAGAGGACAGAGTGGGCAGGAAAGCTGTGTTCCTAACATGTTTGCAGCATGGGAGAAACATGCCACCATTTCTAGAGTGCAACTCAAGTTGAGGATGAAGGCAGGGTGCAGAAAGTCTGCCAAACACTGTGAGGGGATTTGAGTTTCACATATTGTTGCTGTCATTGAGAAAATGACAGCCAGTTTGGACACTGAATGTGAGGTAAATCACCATGTCTTTCAGCACCTGAAAGGCAGATATATGTGTTTATACAATTTGTGAGGCCCTGTACAGAATAGTAGAACAGAGTGCTTATTACTAAGTACTCCTGTGAAGACAATTCTAGCTTTTTGAGAAAGGATTTATTTTCTTTTGTTCATGAGTTTATTTATATTGAAGAGGATTCTCAGTTCAGATGATGTTTGTTGGAACATCTTTTCAGAAATTAAAAGTGGTCTGATATCCAATAGAATTAAACTTACTGGTCCACATGGAAGGGGGCATTTAAACCTGCCCCTTCTAATCCTCTGCCAGAAACCTTACCACACAATCATAAATGTCCATTTATAATGCCTTCCTTTCTCTTCTTTCCCCTCCTCCTAATCAGTTGTTTTAGAATAGCTTAGCTGTTTCCTCAGACATTTCATACAGACATGTGAACTACAGATAGGTTTATAGTACCTCAATCCTTTATTTCTCAAAGAGAAAGTTTGGGGTACCATTAGGATTGAAGACTGATGAAAGATGAAGGTTTATTACTGACACCCACATTTAATGCTGTTGATATACACCAAATTATCCCATAACAGAATAGGCCAATGAGTTGACATTGGAACTTGTAAAAAGTATGGGTAAGTTCTCTTTGGGAGTCGGGCTGAGCAGGAGTGTGTGTCATCAGTTTCTGGGGATCATACTAAGACATAGTGATGGTTGTGAACAGATCTTAGTGTCAATAACCAGCATGTCAGGACAGACCTTCTAGATGAAGCAGAGTATAGGACAAGTATTGAAGACAAGGATTTGAAGTGATAAATCTTCAGATTGTCACTGACAGCAGCTTCTGATNCATGAAGACTGTGTAAGCCTCAGTTATTGATCTCTGAACTTCAATTCCTACCACAGNGGAGATAGAGCAAAGGCATGGTAAANGCAGGAGACCAGAGTTGGGTGCTCTGAGGATGTATCACAGAGCACAGCCATAGGCCCTCAGTAGAAACCCTTGGCCTTGTGGACCTGCTTCTTACTGAATAAGTNTAATGGGGGGCTTAGACNCTTATCTTCCCATGTCCTTTGATGCTGTTTTCTCTGTACACAACCTATACATTTCTTCCATTGTAGTTATCATGCACAGTATTTGTTCGATCTGTGATTGAGTCACTCATGGATTTCTCTCTCCTGCTGGTCTCTCAGAGATCNACAAAGGATTTGGGGGTTAATAATGNTTGTCAATTTGACAAGATCTAGGATTACCCAAAAGACAACATCTAGGAACCCCATGAGGGATTGTCTAATTTGGGTTAGCCTCTGGCCATACCCATGTATTGGTTAGGTTNATTGAGGTGATAAGGCCCATCCTAAAAATGTCTGGTGCCATTCTCTGGTCTTGCATCCCAGATTACATAAAAAGGACAAAGCTAAATGCCAGCCTGTACTGTCTTGCTTCCAGCTTTTGCACATTCAGCTCTTCCATTTGGATCACTCCCCCATCCCCCAATCTTATCCTCCCATACACACTCCTCTTTATCCTGCTGGCACAACATTCTTTTAAGCATCTTTTTGAAAAGATATATTTTATTATATACATATGAGTGTTTTGCTTGTATGTAGGTAAGTATATTGTGTGCATGCTTGGTATGCATGGAGGCCAGAATAGGGTGCTGGATCNCCTGGATCTGGAGTTATTGATGGCTGTGTGAGCTGCCATATCAATGCTGAGAACCAAACTTGGGTCCTCTGGAAGAGCAGTGAATGCTCTTAACTCATCTCTCCAGACATCTTTAGGCATTTTAATGCCCAGCTGCATACTGTGAGCCCTGGGTGTCTTTGAAGCCATTTGCCTTTCCATGATTGTTTTTCACTATTTACTCTTAATTCTTAATATGTTAGCTTTATAACAGCTCTGAAAATAAATATTCATTTCCCCCCTTTTTTAAATGGAAACAAACTTGGGATTTAATAAAAATAGTAGATTATAAGCTTAAGCATGAGAGGTTGAGAGAAGCAAAGGTGCTCAGAAGAAAGGAAGCCACACCTAAGAGCACCGGTNTAGACTCTTCAAAGAAGAGTCCAGAAAGTAGGAAGNACCAAAGAGTGGAAGAACCAGTTTCACCCTTGAGGGACCATCTCATTGTTGTCCTTGGCTGTGGTGTGCATCTCCTTCCTGAACACTTTAAGTTTTATGCTATTGGTTAGAGAACCTTTCAGTGAACTCAAGGCAGCTAATTCTCTTCTCTGTGTAGCTGTTCAGTTTTGGTTTCATATTTCTTCTTTATTAAGAAGAAAAGAGGGCTGGGTGTTAGCTCAGGGGTAAGACAGTTAGACTGGAACATTCAAGGCTCAGGGCTCAATCCCCAATAAGCATGAACATTTTACATTTGCATATGCATACAGACAAAAGAAGACATTGAAAAGGTAAACAAAGGAAAAACAAACACTACATCAAAATTACTGTTCTCTTTCATGTCTTGTTTTGCCTTTGCAGTGTCTAATAAATACTTTTTCCTAGATGGCCCTGAATGAACATGCAGTTAACAACAGGAGACTTGATTACACCTGTGTGTGTGTGTGTGTGTGTGTGTGTGTGTGTGTGTGTGTGTGTGTGTATTTGGGCACATATATGCCATGGCTTGCATGCAGATCAGACAACAACCTATAGAAATTAGTTCTCTCCTTCACCCTGGGATTCCACGGATGGAATTCAGACTCATCAGGCTTGGCAGCAAGCACCTTTACCCATGATCCATTTCCCTGGCCTCAAGAGTAGCCTTTAATTGATCAGAACAAGGTTTCAACTTTTGTCNGACTCCTTCCTGATGGATTCAATGGAGTTGCTCCACCTTGCTGAGCCTGTTTCTTTTTCTGTCACATGGGGCTGTGGTACTATCTTCTCAAGGTTATTGTGAGGTTTAGTGGCCCATACAGAATGTGCACTATGCCTTACACAGGNATTCTACCCCTCTTTGCCTGTNCNCTTCTTTTCATATTACCCTTGATTAATATCATTTAAAATTTTTTGAGGCAAATCCAAATCCACAAACCTAAGGATTTCACTCAGATTTTAAAATATTTTGTTAACAGCTTTTGATCTTTTGTTTTTGACAGTGAGATGGCTTTCTCTGCGAGTATGGGAAAACTACCTCAGCTTATTTATTCAGGTCTTTTCATGTTGTCATGGCCACATTTGAGCTGTTACCAGCAAGTCTAACTGAAAAGGCAACTTAATATTGCCCTGCACTTGTATTATTATGGTCTGTCAGGAACCTGTCAGCAAGTGTTGATGAAGTGCAGAGCCAGCAGTAACAAGCCTGAGCTCTGACAGCTCACTAACAGAAGTAGCTCCAATTGGTGCAGTGGTATTTCTTCAGAAAGAAGCCCCTCTTGTCACTTTGCTGATGTGATTAGTGGTCCAGCCTGAGTCGTTATTATATCTCTCCTTGAGTGATATCTTCAGTGCTGGTAATTCANTCTTTTGTATGTCTTGAAAAAAACAGAGCCATCACAGGCCCGTGAAGTACAGAAGGCTGCAGCCAGGAATATCTTGGTAATTTATCCCCATCCTTAACTCTAATTATTCTGTTTTTCACTGCCTTGNTCAATTGAGACTCTCCAGGTTCTGCATTCCCCAAGCAGAGAACAAAAGGTTTCCCCTGAGAGTGGGGCCTGGCAATGTCAGCCCAGTGAACTGTATAAATTATGCAGCAATGCAGCTGGCTTCCTTTTCATAGTCTTGCTGGAGAAATTCCGGAGAATGACCAGGCCCCTGGAACTGCGCTGACTTATTCTTCTGAGGTTGCCTTGCTCTGGGTGAACCAGGAGAGCAAGAGTTCCCCTTCTTTATGCTGCGGCTGCTTCAAGTTCTACAAGAAGTACAAGTGTGTTCAGTCTTTGTGTGTGAGTTTGTACCTGTCTGGGAGAACATAACGGATGATGATTACCACAGGTGCCTGCCATTTACCTTTGCATCTCCTCCTTCATTTTAGCCCGCGAACTGGAGTGAGTTAGCTGGACTATCCTCTCTGATTTCTCAGTTAACCTTACTTTCATGGAGGCTGGCACACTACTTACCGCACTGANGAGGTTCCGCTCAACCTTACTTTTAAAAAGTATAATATTTTTATTAGTTCTTTGAGAGGTTCATATAATGTTTTGATCATATTCACCCCAACCCCTCTCCCTAACTCCTCTCAGATCTACCTCCACCTCCCTGCCCTCTCCAACTTTGTTTCCTTTTAAAGAATATAACTCATAAGGCCCTTCATATTCCTAGGTATGGGACCATCCACTACAGTGTTGAGGCCACACCCTTAAAGAAAATGGACCCTCTTGTCCCCCAGAAGTCATCACTGTCCACAGCTCCTCAGTTAAGGGTCCTGGCTAATGACCCCTTCACCCTCTATGCCAGTATATTGACTAGCTTGATTTTGTGCAGACAACACAGGTAGCATGAGTGCATGAGTACAGTGGTCCTGTTGTGTCCAGAACATACTTCTTTTCACTGTAGTCTTCTCTGGCCTCTGGCTCCACTCCCCTTTCTGCGTTGTCCCATTTGTAGATGAATGTTCCATTGACACTCTACACTTTGACCAGTTGTGAGTTTCTGCACTATTCACTATCCATCGCACAAAGAAACTTCTCTGATGATGTCTGAGGGTTGCACAGACCTATGAATGGAGAGATATGAATTTAGAGGGAGGTTTGATACTCTGTCCAAAGCAATAGAACAGTAGTAGGTTCAACCGAGGGCCTGTGAGCTCCTCAGCCATGATTAACCTTCTTTTTTTGTTGTTGCTGTTTAGTGAGTATTTTTTTTGTGTGTGTGTGTGTGTGGTATGTGTGTGTATGTTTGCTGTGCACATGCATTTGTGTTGTTTTGCTTTGATTTTGTGAGATTCTGCCAAAACAAATCTTAAGTGTGTAATTTGGCAGCCAGAGCTCTGGGATCTGGGTTGAGAAGGAACTTGAGGGCTGTTTTGCAAAGTCACAGATTCTTACTTAATCTGTTTCTGGTCAAGGTGCTTTTACCCTTAACCGAGCCTTCTTCTCTGCTCTCTTTGAGGATTCCTGGTAGTCATCTCTTTTCAGGGTGTGGGAGATATTTTACTGTCCCTCTCACTGACCTCATGGATTTTGCATGTGAGTACTTGCATCTTGGTGCTCACCAGAGGCTGCTGGCTACTCTCATGTCAGTTTCTGGAGCTTCCTTCTGTACTTTGAAGGTCTATGCCACCAAAGGTCCAGCCGCCTCCAGTTCCTCTACTTCTGTCTTCTCAGTCACATGAGTTGCTGTGATTTTCGTGGAGCCTGTCTTCCTGCTGTGTGGTCCAGCTACCTCTCCCTGTAGAAAAGAAGGAAAGGACACTGTACTCAGTTCTCTGTTTCCCTTTCAGAATCTCAGGGGTGGCTTTGCTGTTACCTTCCCACTGTTCTTTAGGGCAGTGAGTGAAAGTCAGCTTCTTTTCTTCCATTCTTGTTCCATGCTTGCTTCATTGTGAGTTTTTATCTTGACAAAATGTTGTATGTTCTGCAATGTGCAGAGATCATTTTTCTTCCCTTTAATAAAATGATGTNGTAACACATCCATCTGTCTTCTGTCACTAAAANATCCTTGAATATCGCCCATATGTATTTTTTTCTTTTTTTCTTGTCTTTGTCTTTGTCTTTGTTTTTGTTTTTTCAAGACAGGATTTCTCTGTGTAGCAGCCCTGACTGTCCTGCTTCATAGACCAGGCTGGCCTCTTCAAACTCACAGAGATCTGCCTGCCTCTGCCTCCTCAGTGCTGAGGTTAAAGGCATGTGCCACCGCAGCCTGGCTAGCCCGTATGTTTTTTCTTTTTCATGTAAAAAATTAAATTTGTTTGTATCTTTTGCAAGTATATCCTATGTTTTCTGTGTCTTATGCTGCCGGATTTGGGTTTTGTTACATATTATCTTAGCTTTAGTAGTAGACTAAGGAGTCAGAAGCACTTGGAAGTGGCCTGTTCAGTGAATGTTAGACTTTCTACAACCACCTGGACTTACAAAGTTTTATTGCAGGGGTTATTTTAAACTCTTGACTCAATTGCTCTTAACTCCATTAAAGTTTTCTAGTGTCTGTTTGGTAAATTCTGTTTTCCTGCCAAATTGTTGATTTGTCTAAATTTCCACAACTCCATAGTGTTGTTCATGTTATTCTTTGGGCTTTTTTCTGCAAATGTTTACCTTCTCCATGGTTATAGACCCTGTTTTTATCTGTGATATTTGTTATTTTTAGTCCCCATTCTCTGTTTCCTGTCTTTCCCTAACAGTGTTTTTACATTGATTCACTGAATTTTCATCTCTACTTCATTTTAATCTTTTTATGGTTTACATGTCTCTTTAAATACTGAAAGTACAATAACATATTTCAATATAATTGACTATGTTTTTCATTTTTGCGAGGTATTATCATATATTTTGTATGTTTGTAAATATGATTGTATGCATGTGTGTGAAGGCTGTCTCTTATACACATCTAACAGTAGAGAGAATTATAATTACTCTTATGGTTTACATGTCTCTTTAAATACTGAAAGTACAATAACATATTTCAATATAATTGACTATGTTTTTCATTTTTGCGAGGTATTATCATATATTTTGTATGTTTGTAAATATGATTGTATGCATGTGTGTGAAGGTGCCTTGTGTGTATATATGGGTATGTATGTGAACGTGTATAAAGACCAGAGACCAACCTCATGTGCCATCCTAGATTCTACCCTCCTACCTTTTTTGAGAAAAAGCCTCTTTGGGCTGGAGTTCACTGATTAGTCTTGTCTGGCTGCTGGCTAGGCAGTGAGTTCCCAGGCTCTTTACCTGTCTTTGTCTACACATTGTCTACACATTGTCTTTGTATGTCACATTTAAAATTGTTGTTGGGGCCAGTGAAATGCCTCAGTGGGTAAAACTGTTTGATGTGCAATCTTGACAATACAAGATTAATCCCTGAAACCCACATAAAGTTAGGAAAAGTTGTCCTCTGACTTCTACATATGTGCTGTAGCACATGCCTACCCTCACTCCCACCCAAACATCATATACATGGACACACAACAATGGTAAAGTAAATACATAGGAACTGGAGAGGTTGCACAGTAGTTATGAGCTCTTTCTGCTTTTGTAGAGGACCCAAGTTCTGTTCCTAGCACCCATGATGGACAGCTCACAAGCTCCTGTAACTCCAGCTGTAGGGAGATTTTGATGCTTCTGATTTCTGTGAGCCCCAGCTCAGACTTGTGCATACCCACACAAAAATATACATAATTAAAAATAATAGAACTAATCTGAAAAATAAATTTTTATTTAAAAGATTTAAAAGATTATATCTTATTTTTTGTAAACATAATTTAGAAAAAAGAACTATCAGATTGAAAAATGTACATTGGAAATATTTTGCTTACTTCTAACGTTATTTTGGTTTTTCTCCTTTTTAACTAGTTGTGACATTGATGCCATTCATTTTTGGCGTAATCCTGTAGTTACTGTCTTTATCCCCTGTAAACTGAGNTAGAGTTTTTCTGTCCCGACAGTCCCAAATAAACACACAAATGCTTATATTAATTACAGAATGCTCAGCCAATAGCTCAGGCTTATTATTAACTAGCTCTCACTTTTAACCCATTGCTATTAATCTATGTATTGCATATGGCCATGTCTTTATGGGTCCTCTGGTGTAATGTGAATCTTAAAAAGTCTTATTAATAAAAAACTCAGAGCTAGATTTTAGGGTAAATTCTGAAAGGTCAGAGAAACAGAACAAGCCACAACCAACCTCACCTTGTCAAGTCTTCAGCTGATGTTGTGTCTTTAGACTGAAAGCCTCTGAGTCCTCACCCAAATGAATCTNAGCTGAACTGCTGCTCAAAAGCCTCAAAGCTTAAAAAGCTTAGAAGTCTCTAGTTCCTAGTCCTCACACTTTATATACCTTTCTGCTTCCTGCCATCAATTCCTGGGANTAAAAGCGTGTATAGCTTTCTCTGCCCAGACATCACTTCCTTCCTAGTGCTGGGATTAAAGGCGTGTGTGTGCCACCATATACTGGCCTCTATGTCTGTCTAGTGGCTGTTCTGTTCTCTGACCCCAGATAAGTTTATTAGGGTGCACAATATATTGGGGGACACAATATAATCACNACACTCTGGCATCTTGCTTCTTGAAGGGCTTGCTCGAGTTTCTCCCAACTCCACACTTCTTCATCCCAGTCCTCAGTTTGATTGTCCTGCCTAACTTTATCCTGCCTTGCTATAGGCCAAACAGCTTTATTATTAACCAATGAGAGCAAT
>LZPO01018028.1:16039-34204 GCA_001675575.1 Neotoma lepida | reverse complement strand
TGTGTGTGTGTGTGTGCATGCACACTCCGTCTGTGTGTATATGCATGTATGTGTAGGGACTGAGGGAGGGCAGAAGAGCACATCAGATCCCTTGGAGCTGCAGTTACAGGAAGTTGTGAGCTGTCCCACATGGGTGCTAAAAACTGAACTTTGGTCCTCTGCAAGAGCAGTATGAGTCCTAAATCCCTGAGCCATTTCTCCAGCCTCCACAAAAGAACAAATTGAACCCTCAAGAATGACATTATGCTATTTGCAATAAAATTGATCATCATATTAAGCAAACTAAAACAAACTCAGGAAACAGATATCACAACCTTTTGCTAATGACTCTTAGGTTTTATACAGACACAAAATGCTGTGTGTGTGTGTGTGTGTGTGTGTGTGTGTGTGTGTGTGTGTGAGACACACCCCCACACACGGCATGAAAGAAGACTGGGGTAAGAAAGGGGCCCAGTGGGTTGGAGGAAAGGGAGAAAGGGGAAGTGTGAGTGAGGAGTGATGAGGAATGAATATGGCCAAAGTCCATGATATACCAGAAAGAGAAACGTCCATTAAACCTATCACTTTGTACAACATATGCCAACTGATATGAACTTCTGAGAAAGGATAAAATGCCCAGTCTCTACTCTGAAAAGAGCTCACAACACTTACAAAGGTAAAATAATGGGGGAGGGGAGCATAGTCTAGTTTAACAGATGTACTGACAGAAATCTTCCTGGCATAGAGGTACAGATGATGTTATTTTCCTCTTTCACCCACTTGTAGTAGATTCAATTAAAAACGAAGTTTTTCTGTGTAAGGGGAAAAAAGTGTGTTCTTATTTACTGCTAACATTCAAGACTAATTCAGCTTTGCCCAGATAAACTTACTAATCAGTTAGGTCAGATAATGTCCCCCCAGTTCTGGAGCCCTCTGAAATAAATTTGTTCTTTATCTTTTGAGACAAATATTTTTTGATGTTGAATAGTCTGTAAAAGGATGTGGAAAACATCATTGGAAGCTGATGTGGAATTTGNTCTATGACTCAATCAAAGGGCTCTAAGCGGAGTACTTCCCAGTACAGTTGACAAACTAAGCAGCCCTTCTTCAAAGGAATGAAGGTTTAACATAGATAATTATGGTTCTAAGTCAGAAAGGTACAAAATAAACAAAGCTCACACATCAGCCTGGTGTGAGAATTTAAAAAATGTGTTCCTAGTAAGGCAGTAGCATGCTGTAAAACGCCTCAAAGTCATGCTCAGCAACAGATTAATAGAGTGTACCCAGGATTCCAGGCAGAGTGGGAACAGTTGATAAGAAGCTTACAAAGCAATGAAACAACCCCACAGTGAAACATCTTTACAGTAGTTATAATGTATATCTTGGTGTACTGGAGGTTTCAAACCCTTCCTAAAGCAATATGCAGTGCATACTCCTAGCCTCACTCTGTAGCTTTACAATTCAAGTACTGAGGTAAACCACAGGTGAACACTGTATTTACCATATGGGAAAATGAATACTTCCACCCGAGTTATTTGTGACAGTTATCTGCATTGTTCCTGCCTGATACCTTACTTGATTCTCCTGCCCCAATCCCTAATTAGTCACCCATTTCTACTAGTTCTTTCACTAATATGGATTTCACTTGCCCTTCTATGCTCACTGCAACAACTCTAGTTCCAGCCACTATTCACTTGTCAGGCCATCCTGAGTAAATTGTGATCATTAGTATATAGTCTCACAGGACTCTGCTCAAATCCCCACTATAACTATATAACCAACTGTGTATGTCCATAAAGAACACATCTATCTGGTTTAATCCTCAATATCCAGCACTATGTTCCACATTTAAAAAGCTCTTACTAAATACATACGNTTTGATCATTCATTCATTGACTCTACATGAGAAATGCATGAAAAACAACAACAAGAAGCCCAAGATGGCATATATCCCATGTCAGGAGCGATAGAAAACAAGGGGAAAGAGCTGGAGGAAGAAACAGTATGATTCGGAACTTGAATTGGATAAGGAGTTTGAAACAGAAACACTACAGATGATGACAGCTTTTACTCACAGAGGACTTTCTGTGTGCTAGGTAGAATGCTAAGCAATTTAGTAACAATCAACACACAGTATTAACCACTGCTCTCTGCTGAGCTCTTGTTCTGCCAACTGTTCAGAATACTTTGTATGTATTAATTCATTCAATTACACCACAATCTAAGAAAGCAAGTGCCATCACCACACCCATTGTACAGCTAGGAAAGCTAACAGAAACACTATTAATTTCCTCAGGGTGACAAAGTAATAAGTAATGGTGTCCTGACTTGAATTTCAGTATCTGAGACTAGACCCTATGCTGCTAATACTGACTATTCTAAAAGCACACACTCCTGTGGCATCCCTAACCAGTAGTTAATAATGAACTTACAGAGGTAGCATCAGTTTTTTCCAAATATTAAGTTTACCCCTTAAAGTGCATTACTTGACAAATCAAATCTAAGTAAGTCACTGTAAATAAATAAAAAAGTGACTCATTCCTGTTAGGGGTTTAGAAACTAATAAGGAGAATATCAACTTGAAAACTTACCTATTTATCAACATATACAAGATTACAGTAATATGGTTTTGTAAATGCTAAAGACGGGCATGATCAGAGGGCAGGATGGATGCAAAGGGGCACAAACAAAAGGAAGCAGAAAGCATGGTCCTAAGGGAGAAGAGACAACATTCAAAAAAGAAAGGCCTGCTATGTAGTCAAGAGTGAATGCAACTGTCTTAGTTAGGGTTTCTAATGCTGTGAAGAGACACCAAGGCCACAGCAACTCTTATAAAGGAAATATTTAATTGGGGTGACTTACATTTTCAGAGGGTTAGTCCATTATCATCATGGTGTGACATGGTGGTGTGCAGGCAGACATGGTGCTAGAAGTAGCTGAGAGTCCTACATCTTGACTTGAAGACAACAAGAAGTAGTCTCTCTCACTGGGTGTGGCTTGAACACACAAGACCTCAAAGTCACACACTTCCTCCAACAAGACAACACCTACTCCAACAAGGCTACACCTCCTAAAAGTGCCACTCTCTTTGGGGGCCATTTTCTTTCAAACCACCATACCAATCGAAGTCCTTAATCTGAGAACATTAAATTGTGGGCTAGGTAAATACAACACAAAGGGAAGTAAAACAGGCCTTACTGTGGGTGAAGCATCCACGTACCTTGCAGTAGAGCACAAGAGAACACAGGTCTTTCTCCAGATTAGAAACCTCCCTAACAGCTTATGCTCTCAGGACGTTCCAAATCCAATGTTGTGTCAGAAATTCTCTAATTTCCTCCTGAGAACACCACTTCTTGAAGAACAGAGCCACAGAACTACTGGGCATTTCAAAGGTACCCTGATCTCTAATTCAAGAAAATCTGGATGTCAACATTGCAGAGTTTCCAAAATTCTGTGTGACACAGTCTGTAGGGAATGTGTTGGAAACATGCTAAATAAAGGCTTAAAATACAAGCAAGCAGAATGTCTATGTTAGTAAACTAACTTCCTTTGAAATGTTTACATAAGCAATAGCCACAGGACAAAAGGAGTTCAATCTAGGGCTAAGTAGTACAATGATGAAGCAGAGAGTGGAAGCAGGGTGGCACAGAAATACTTCAAGTTTTATCACATCACTGTGGACATGGGATACATCAGACAATCCAGTCACACACCTCAACCCAGGAACCAAGACTGTTAGTGAATGCCTTCAGAATACTCTTACATTTATTTACTTACACCTTATTGTGCTCATTTAACCAATCTGTACTCGTGAAATAGAACCACAGAGCAATATCCATTTGTTCAAAGAATGGAAGAAACAGAAGACCATGAACCAGTGACAGCCGAATCCATGTGTAGAAGCACTTCTCTTTGGAAAGAAATACCACTTGGTTCAGGAAAAATGCCCCTGGACTAGCTCAATTTTCTTGCAACTTCCTTTGAACAAAAGAAAGGTTATGGTTTAGTTAACTGAAATGGGGTCTAGGACCCTGTGCTGGTGATTTCTTGTCAACTTGACAGAAGCTACAGCCATCTAGGAAGAAGGGACATGAATTAAGAAAATTCCTTTATAAGGGACAACAGGCAAATCTGTGGGGTTTTTTCTTGATTAATGATAGATACTAGATGCTGGGGTTGGGAATAAGCCCGCTGGGGATTGTGCCCACCCCTGGACAGGTTGTCCTGGGATACACNCGCACGCGCGCGCACACACACACACACACACACACACACACACACACACACACACACGCACACAGCTGATTGAGCCATGAGAAGCAAGGTAGGAAGCATCATTCCTCCATGGTTTCTGTTTCAGTTCCTGGCTCTAGTTCCTACCCTAAGGTCCCTTCATTATAGACTGTAAGTCATAAGGTAAACTAAAGCTTTTCCTCCCTAAGCTGCCTTTGGTCATGGTATTTATCACAGCAACAGGAAGCAAACTTGGACAGACCCTGATACTATGGAGCTCATCCATGTGTACTCCTGGGTAAGAAATCAGAAGGAGCACGGAAAAACTTATTATCGTTTTATTTATTTATTTGTACTAGTAGAAGAGTTTTCTATAACATATTCATGGCACTAACATATTAAGGTTACCGAGTACATGGGGATCAAAACGTCTTCCTTGTAAGAGGCAAAAAACAAGAGCCTTGCCTTTAATAGTGGAAAGTCACCTGATCCAGCATTTCTTCAGAGGTATTAAGCAGCAGAGCTGGGACATACCCAAGCAGTGGTCAAGATACCGCACTTTGCCTTCAATTTCCAGACTTCCTACCATCAATCCTAACTGCTGCAGTAACTGGATTTTTCTGCCAACAAAAGCCTGTCAATGAGTGCTAGGCACAGTGGGGCATGTTTATATTCCATCCCTAAGGATAGAGGCAGGAGGATTCCATGATTCAAGCCAGCCTGGGCTACCAAATGAGACCCTGTCTCAAATATCCAAAGGCCTGAGACCTAGACCAGTGGTAGAATGCTTGCCCTGTCTTTGATCTCTAGACCCCAACCCTGCCAAATCTCTGAGTGAACAAAATGGCAGTCCAAACAAGGTATATGGAATCCGACACTCTGCAGAAGAAAGAGAGATATTCACTTTAGAGCTTCATTTAATCCATTTATTAATGAGGGAAACTAGATCCAGAGGAGAGTGAGGAGCAGACATACATAGGTCACTAGGAATGCTGAAGAAAATTTGTTAATTTTTACTTTATGAAAATATAGTAAATTTGAAACTATTTCTCTCACAGAACAGAGTTCAGTTATGTCTCTAAAGGACCACATGTCTTCAGGAATTATGTGTATCACTATCAGCCCTTCACAAGCCATATTCTCTCTCTACAAAGGCGCAAAACAGACCAAGAAGATCAACAAAGCAAAACTCACAGAATCACATCACCCCAGAAGAGCTTGTAAGGGCAGCAGCATCCAGCATTCTATTGGAAGTACACCCAGTAATCTTCCTGCTCATTTCAAAGTCTTGAACAATTTTCCTGATACTCAAAACTAAATAAAAGCCAGAGCCCATGTCCTAAATTTGGTGCCCTACATTGTACAAAGAACACAAAAGAAATACAACTCAGTCAAAAAATGTATTAAAACTCTCTAAGAAGTACTTAAACACAACCACCACTGACTGTAGTCATGCTGAAATAAAATCCTGGGAAAGCTCTCATGGAAACCATAAATGCTTTCTGATTTCCTTGGAAGAGAGTGATGTCCTTGCAGTTCCAGGGAACTTAACGAGGGCTAAAAAAATGAATTAGCCACACAGGACTCATGTGGCTCTATGGGCCAACCCTCTCTCCTCCCACAAACCAACAGAACAATGCTCTCTACCACGAGTATGAGGGCAATGGATTAATTCAAACATTCTGCCACAATCAAGGTTTTCCTGATGACACCCAACCTTTCTCTAGAGATGGTGGGATGGGGTTCAAAGAAGGGAAATGGAAAGGGAACTGGAAGGAAAAGGGACAAATGATCAAGGAAACAAGAAAATACAGAAAAGCTATACATGACAGTGCATACATATAATCCCAGCTGTCTTGCTGAGGCAGGAAGATGGCTAGGTCAGCGTGGGCTACACAGTGAGCTCCTGTTTCAAAAACAGAATAAAACAAAATGCCTCAGACCTCTGCAGCCTGGGAGAGTGCTAATTTAGCAGACCCCTGCCATTAGAGATGTTGAGCACTGCAGAGCTGTGGGGCATGTTTTTGTGGGGAGAGAATCCAAGTTCAATTAGATGCAACCACAGTTGAANTGTTTCAAGAAAGCAGAGAATAGAGAGAGCACTACCTTCTCTTAGGTTAGTAAGAACTTGAGTTGTCAAATGAAGCATAGGTACAAGAAAGACAAGAGACTAATACTGCTACTGCCATAGCTTCTGCCCAAGGTACCAACCTTGTTTATGGAACACAACATGCTTGCCCTAGAGAATATGGAATAGACAGTGAGCTAGCTCTTCTTATGTTTGCCCAGGTCAGCAAACACAGCACTCAGTAGTATGGCTAGTATGCAAATGTAGCACTCACTCCAGGCAACTCCTTCAGGTCAGGCAAACCCACTAAGAAGTACAGGTCTTGACCTTGGGCCATCTGTACAGTAACTTAGACCACAACTGGCCCCAAAACAATTAGGACAAGCTGTGGGACTAAGCTAGAGTAAGGGAGGGAAGAGATCTTATGAAGTTCAAAGAGCGAGCATTTGTATCATTGTCAGTGCACATAAAGAACAGGAAGGCAGCTGAATGGAATGCTAGAATCTGAGGAGAGGAAGGAGGAGACTTAGTGAGCATGACTTAACAGAGCCCTGATTAGGCTTGCTCCTTGACTGGGCATTACCAAGGAACTTCTCTCCCTCCACCTCTTTCAACGTTCAAAAGTAGTTTTTGTTTTTGTATTTATTTACTTGTGCACGCCACTGTGTGAGTGTGTCNGTCAGAGAACAGCTGACAGGAATCAATTCTCTCCTTCTACCGCATGGATTCCAGGGATCAAGGTCAGGTTATTAGGTCTGGCAGGAAGTGTCCTGCTGAATTATTTTGCTGGCCCTCTTTTTAATGTTTTTCAGCCAAAAAGAATACATATTTATTTCCTACTCTTCCATCAAGACTCAACTCCATGTGGAGCTGGGGAAAGGTAACACCCANAAAGGGCTCCAAGTCTATTACAGAAAGGAAGACAGCTTGGGATATCTCAGGAAAAGAAAAGCAGTGCTGTTCAAGAAATCCAGAAAAGGAAGGAAGAGCCTCCTGAAAAACTGCATTTCATCTCCCTACCTGTCTACTTCCACAGAGGATGACTTCTAGCTTTTGATATTTCCAAGTTAAGACTTACTTACTGGTTCACTCTGGAAGCCTTCTTTCTATGGTTCACTTCACTTCAGGATTAATAAGCCCATAGTCTGACTTCTCAAATCTTGTCCCCTACCCCCCATCCCCCCCACCCCCTAGCCTTTGCTCCACTCCATACTAAACTCACACACAATTCTATTAGTAATGTCTCCAACAGAATCAGCCACAGAGAGAGATGCTCAAAAACAGTATGAAAACTGGGCAAGAAACAGTCACAAGTTGACAAATGTCCAAGAGTGTGTAGCAGTTAGTTCAATGAGTAACTAATTGTGAAATTAACAGGTGTGTTATCAGCCACATAATATCAGAAGGTCCCCATTCTGGCAATAAAATACACCCTGCAGTTTATAGAAACATGATTAGACAGGCATATGCTCCAACCGCTTGTGATCACCAAACAACCAACAGATCAACTGATAAACACACAATCATTAAAACTCCTCATGCACCAGAGCAGAAAGACCAGAGATGACAGGAGAGGAAACATGACTGGAGAGGGTATAGGCGTAGGCTCGAACCTCACTCTCTGTCTCTTATACACATCTAGATGTGTATAAGAGACAGATGACAGGAGAGGAAACATGACTGGAGAGGGTATAGGCGTAGGCTCGAACCTCACTCTGTGTCACCAATCAACAACACACGATCATTAAAATTCCTCAAGTATCAGAACAAAGAGACCAGAGCTGACAGGGAGGAACTCTCAAACACACACCCTGACTCATTATAACTCCTCATGCACAGATAGGAGAGGAAGCGATGGAGGCAGAGGAAGCAAGGTGTACTCGCAGCGCTGGCTGCCCTCAAGGAGTGGAAAACTTGCGCTCCCTCACTTTGGAATCATAATTGATTTGTCTCATCTACAACAGTTAGCCATGCACCAGCCCCATTTTATTACCTGTTTTACACTCNGTATCTCCAGGAGACTGTATTTATTGCAGAACAGGCTGTAGCAAAACCANTAATACACCTAAGATAACGAACAGCCTTATATTCTACTGACACGTAAAGTCCAACTTTTCTACACTAGCAAGGGAAGGAGGAAAAGGCAGGATCAGGAAACAACTATACTTACTGATAATGGAAGTGTAGACATGTGAATGAAACAGTCACCATAGAACTGCNTTTCAAACCAAAAGAGATGCAGGACCAGGCCAGTCAAATTTGTGCCTGGATTCACATTAAGGGGCATCGTGCCCTGAAAGGAAACCAGACTACAGAAATGTGTGCAGCTGGTACTTATAACAGCCCACTCTCCATACCTGGAAAATGAGAAAATACAGAAGCTCATCACTTCTTGTTTATGAGACAGGGTCTCACTATGTAGCCCTGGTAGGCCTGGACCTCACTATGTAGACCAGGCTGGCTGAACTCACTGGATGATCCTCATGCCTCTGTCAGCTCATCAATCATTTTTTTGGGACCTAAGTTACTAGGTTGGCAATGAGTACTCTTCCTTAGAGGTCACTCTGAAAACAAGTGCAAAAGATGAAGATGGGCCAACTTTTACCAAAGCGTGGACAGAAGTCCATCTGGTATTACACAGGTGATCTGTGTGTCTTACAAAAACTCAACTTAATGCTAAACAGCATCTACCATTCATAAACCTAGAATACCCCAGGCCAGTGTCCCACTTCCTAAGAGTCCATTAATATCTCACTCTCATGCCTCGGTTCCTACTTCCCACCACACAAGTCAGCCAAGAAGATATTGCTTTTGCTAAGTCTCCATATCAAAGTATTCTAATGCATCCTAACCTTCCTGGTCTAGTGAAATTAAAAACATGAGAGATAAGGAGAATGGGCACAAACTTAACTTCTAAAGTGAGATTCGCCAGGAGGCAGAGGCAGGCAGATCTCTGTGAGTTCGAGGCCAGCCTGGGCTATCAAGTGAGTTCCAGGAAAGGTGCTGCCAAAGCTACACAGAGAAACCCTGTCTCGAAAAACCAAAACCAAAACCAAAACCAAACCAAACAAAAACAAAAAAACAAAAACAAAAACAAAAGAACAAAAAAAAAAAAGTGAGAGTCAGTTAACTCTGGGACAAAACCCACGGGCTATTTGCCTCATAATCATGGCAGGACATCTTCTGCAGAGCACATTTCTTGAGTGTCTTTAGGAGACAAAGTGTATACTTATTCCTATCTTTTTTTTTCTCCAAGGATATGCATTGTGGTGGGAGGAGAATAGAGGGAAGCATTATGCATAAATAACAGTTCGCAGTAAATTATTCTGGCAGCATAGTGCATATACTGTCAGCTCAAAAAAACCTTCCATTTATCATGACCTAAAACTAAAAGGGAGAGTCAATCTGGGGAAGCAGGGGGACTCAGCTGAAAATTTAAGAGATTAAGAAACTTCTACGAAGCTATTATGTAAGTGTACATTACACAGTCATTACCACAGGGGTCTATTTCCATCAGCAGCACATTGCTTGCCCATGACCCTACATGCCTATCTGTCCCTCAGACAGAAAAACTGCCAGCATGCTCTAGGGAGCAGAAAGCCCATACATCTCACTTAAATAACACAAAGGCACCCAACCCATACGCATACTTAACACTGATGGAAGGACAGAGAGGTGAGAAAGGGGAAAAGACAAACCTCCTCTATTACACAGGGCACAAAAAATTGCAGTCTTAGCTGAATAATCTGTGATTCAGGCAGACAAGGTCATATCTGACATCTATTTAAATTGAATAGCTTTTCACTTCCAGTCTTCCACCTGCTCAAGCTTTCTCCTTTTATTTATGTGGTCACCGAGGGACATTTAACTGGCATTTATTTTTAAATAACTTAAGAGCAAACCAATTTTTCAATATACAGACAGAAAACAGAATAAAAATAGGCACAAAAAAGAGGCACGGTTTAAGGGTGAGTCGGTGGGTTAGGAATACTAACGTTAATAATGATGATAAAAATGAAGGCAAGTTGCACAAGCGCCACTGATAGCAACAATCACAGCTCAGGGCCAAGAAACACCAGAAAGCACCAGGGTCAGAGGCAGCNTGTAAGAGGGAAAGTCAGCACTGAAGATTTTCTGATGCTGTCCTCTGAGGGCCTAGGAGGAAAACCAAAGCAGCATTCATCTACCACACTCACTTCCTTAGGACTTCACCGACAGTGTAAGTCTGGGCTACTGAGAGCATATATACTCAAACTGTTTATTTATTTGAGGGGAGGTGCAGCTCATAATAGCGTGGTTTACTGATTTGTTTAAATATGTTTTTAGTTTTAAATGACAGTTTCCAAGGTTTAATTCAGCTCTGGAAAGGTCCTAGAGTGTGAGTTTTACATAAACATTTCCATAGGCAGATGGTTCTCATGTAGAGGAGCTTCCATTGTGTTTTACAAAACTAGTATTTATAACACGTTTTTCTCTCCAGCTGAACAGTCCCCAAATTGCCTTTACGATACCAACCTCTTCAGCTAAAGATCAACATTAAGGAAAATATTGTTGAGAATATCACAGCACATACCCATAGAAATTAATAACATATATACAAGAATAACCCACAGGCTAGACTGCAGAGAAAACAGGCCAAATAGCAGTGTACTGGATGCATCAACCCTGGCAACAACAGGCCTTAGCAGATGCACCCAGACACTAGCTAATGGCTGGAAGGCCATTAGCAGGAAGTTTCTTGACCTCTCAGGATTCTAAGCCACACACACAAAAATGTGTTATTACTGTATCTCACCCACCTACAAGAGACCATAACTTAGAGACTACTCCTAGCTCACATGAAGTAGGCAATCCTGTTAATCTGCACCTGAGCTAACTGGCTATGTTGAAGAAAAGCTCACGGGAGTCCCATTGCTTCAAATTGGTATGAGGACACCCACACAAGGGAGATCTGGCCAGACACATTTACAATAAGTTCCAATATGAACAAGAGGAAAGGCTGTGGCCAGGCATGTAAACATGTAAGGAGAAGACATTACACTAAGNTCTTCCCTGTGGGACCAGGCTGAGTTCTACAATAGTTTATTTATACTGGCATTTGTCATCTTGAGGTCCATGGCATTCCTTGCATGTCTATGCTCTGATTCATTGGTCCTTTCTCCTTCAGCTCCTGGTGCAATATCCCTTCACCTATGGCACACACCAATCCCCTGTTTAGCTATTAGTGAGCAGTGTGAAAAGGACAGTGTGCACCTGGGTGCCTTTCCTGGTCACCAGAGTGAAATCAACACTGGCATCATTCACCTCCCCTTAGCTACTATCACTTCTCTTCGTAGAAGATGGCACTACAGTTTTCTCTCTTTCCCACTTGAATGTAGTCTCTCACATGGATCACTGTTGTAGTCACAGTGCNTACAGCAGTTACCACACATAGTAGGCACTCACTAAGTGTCTGTGGGAGAAATCCTCTCAACACGCAGGGCACTGCTCAGTCAGAAGAGATTTTAAACAGGCATGGGTAAGTCTTCACTGCAAAACATTGCTGCAACACAGCCTTTTGGGGGTTCAGAAGTATTCGTCACTGATTCTTTTTTTACTGTCTTTATTATCTCTTAGCAGTCACATAGTCCTCCACTTTGTCCAGCTGACAGGCAGCTGTGAGAAAGAACTCATTAAGAAGTCACAGTAACACCTAGACTTTCTCTCATAACCTACNCTTGACCTTTTACCATGAAGACTTCTCATTCACAGAATAAAATAGGTTTAAAAACCCCAAAAGCTAATTTTACTTCAATACGACAGGGAAGTATAAAGTATCTTCTAAACTCCTAACAGTNAAAAACAGGAGCGACAGCTCAGGTGAAGAAACAGAATGGAGGTTTTAAATCATCCTTTTCCAAAATGTAAACCAGAATCGCTACACATGCCTTAAAATACCCTGGAAAAAGTCACATTTAGGGCCTGAAAAGCACAGAGTACAGAAAACACGTAAGTGGAGTCCTTTAGTGAGTACGAAGCACACAGGCTCTTGGAGGCTCTGAGCTCACAGCTGGATTCAAGGGCACAACTTACCCCAGAAATGTCAGCAACTCGGTGAATGGGCACTTCCTTCTTGCTGTGCAATCCTTTGCCATTCTTAATAGCTCTGTAAGGGCAGAAGAGAAAAAGCCATTAAGATAAAAACCACACCAGGAAAGAGTCGGGGGGCGGGGGAGGGGGAGGAGGAGGGGCTGTTGACATAGGATGTGCCACTACACAAACCCTGTCTACACTGCTGAGCAGACAGCCTGTGAGGAGCAGCTGCTGACTGGGACAGTGGAAGCTGCTCTTCTCACCAGCCCAGTTACCAGTACTTGCTGCCAGTTTCAGCTAGCTGTGCCTGGTAATCAGAGAGCTCCCTTACTTGTTTCCAAATTAAAGGCATTGTTCTGGGCACAAAGAAAGAATCAGTTGGAAGCGCACACTCCTAAGAAGCACAAGTAATAATGTTTCAGTGCTTAATCACATGAAACATTTTAAATGCAAAATATGTAGCTAGTGTTCCAACTCTAATGGAAATAAGTTCCTCCCAGGTAAAAAGATAAGTTGCCTGGAATGAAGCAATATTGTACAGAAAAGCCATTTAAGACCGGGAAAAAATTAGTGAGTGCTATATAANTGATATTAAGCTTCGTTTTGATTAGTTGTGGGGTGGAAACAGCAGGATTTCGCAGAGAACTCTGAAATTCCCATATCTGACCATGGGTTGGTTGGTACTAACCTCCTATCTCTTAACTACCCAGCACTATTGGGCATGGTTACTGGTGGAACAGGAGAAGCCACAGTGTAGAGCTGGTTGGTTAAGTCATTAAGCCCTTCTACTACTAGAGAAGGCCCATGTGGGTACTGCTAGCATCAGACTTCCTGCACAGTAAAGGTTCAGGGATCCCTACTCTAACCTTTGTAGGGTTTCTGGGTTCTAAAGAAAGCATGGAAAAAGTTGCTAGAGCAGGACCAGGGTTGTGCATATACACTTGGTTACACTTCCTCCTCCACCTGCACTTATGGGGTAGCAATACCTCTCTAAAGAGGTTATTCTTGGGGTCACCTAACCTCAACAAACCAAATCAGGGAGGCCCTGCTCAGCACCACCTAGAATGGCCACACTTCTCACCATTGGTACTTTTCAGTAATCCTCTCTGCCATTCCAGGCAATCTGTCACTCACTCAATTGACTTGAAATGCTTTTCAAAACAACAGATACAAGCTTTCCTTTTGTGTGTGCTGTTTCCACCAGTGAACAGTTTCTGAGGGAGACTCTTAAATGGTATAGCTTCCTGTGAGTGAGTGGTACAGTACCTGTGAGTGGTATAGTACCTGGAAGTCTGCATGGGGGAATTCATGGTGCTATAGCTGTTTTTGCATAGCTCCTGTAAATAATCTCAATAAGCTCATGGGTTAACCAAGACGAACTTAAGCAACATTCTTTCTGTGGTTTGTGGGTATCCTCCCTATCTGGGGTGAACAGATATCTATTTTTAAAAAATTACGCTTATGTATTTAACATGTTTGTGTGAGCATATGTATGTACACCTTCAGAGGTTAAAGGGCAATTTGGGGATTAGGTTTTTTTTTCCTTCCACCATGTGGAGCCAGGGGATAGAACCCAGGTAGGTCATCATGTTACAGCAAGGAATGGGATCTACCTCTAGGAGATACGCTCTGTCTCCTCTCACGAGACTTAATTCAGTAAGGTAGGTCAAGGACCTGGCTAGGGAACCAGCCCTAGACAAGCAGGTTCACCTTAAGATAAAGCACATTTTCTTTCTGATATTCTCATCTCTTAGTGCAGTCCCTAGGAGCTGCCGAGAGCTTTGGCAGGGTCTGTTTGCTCTCCTGAGTCCTGACTCAGAAGGACTTAACTATTTCTTCCTTCTTTTGCTTTTGGATGCTGGCCAGAGCCTANGTATGCTTTGGAACTCCTCATGCTTTGGGTTTCTTTATTCTTTCTGTAGAGCTCCAGACCCTGCCACTACTGTGCCGACTTCTGGGGCTTATCTTTTCCACTTGCGTCCTCTGGGCAGCTGAANAATTATGGTTTTCCTACGGTGTGTGTTTTCTTTTAAACCCTAGTAAATTCTTCTTGTACTTCTGTTTCAGTCTGTTCTTAATTTTTTCATTAAAGAGACCAAGAACCTAAGACTGGACATCCAACTTCCTCCACATTATATAGTGGGTCAATTGGAACTCNCTAAGATTTCTCTTACTGCTTCTTTTCTTCATTTAAATCTTTGAGTTAGTGGAGAAAACAAACCTGTTGCTACAGACCTAGAAAGAAATCAATCAGGTTTGGTGCAAAACACCTTTACCAGCAGAGCCATCACACTCTACATGCTTCCTTATGCCCCCTACCCACAGAAGTCACATGGGCCAGTCTATTTTCTACTCTACACTAAGGATAAGTACATAATTAACAGGAAAAAAGACCATACACACACTTTCATCTGATGTGTTACTCAAAAGAAAGCATTTCAAGGTTCCTTGCATGCCAAGGTTACTCTTGAGTTGTCATCGACTGCAAATGCATAGGGGTACTTCCCATCACAGCTGCTTTGCTACTCTCCAGGGTCCTGGAGGCCACTGACCAGGACTGACTCTCAAGGACGGACTGTTCCTAGTTCTTAGGATTTTCAACTAACAGAACAAGAAGGTTTAGACAGAAACCAGTGGCTAGAAGCCACAGATGAAGTGCTTCTACTCCCTAAATTCCCATTTCCACAACCTCTTCTGTCACCAACAGACTCTCCTGATTTGGCCACTCAGAGAATCAGTCTTTAGAAGGACTGGCAAACTGATTCCCATCTGGACGTCATCCCTCACCCCTAAAAGGCAAGACAATGAGGCTTCTGAGCTTTCTGTATGTTCACCATACAGTATGTTCACCAGGGGCCTGAATTTGTCTCTCTCCCAAGAAGAACCATCAAAATAAATAAATACACCCTCTGAAAAGGTAAGTTTATATTAAAAGGCTGCTGAACTGGTAGCCTTTCCTGGACTGGAGAACAAGTCATATATGTGAAGAAAAATGCACAGAGTAAATTAGAAAGCCAGGCAAAGGCAGTGAGGCATGGTAAGCTACAATTGTGCTTTCTTTCTGTGGCCCTAGATCTGGGACTTAACCAAGGTGAAACATGCAGCTACCAAAGGGAAAACAGAAAATGTGGACAACAATGCAGAAGTAACACTGAAAACAAGAGTTCTTTAAAACTAAGTCCTAATATGTTTTTTTCTTTAAAAATAGAACAAACAAGTTGTGTTCTGCTTTGTTCCTAAAAGGTGCATCTCAGGTACTTCCTTGCATCCAGGCATTCANTCTGAAAAATCCTCAGATAGGTTGTTTTATGCTTAAGATATGATGGGTAAATTTCTACCATGTTCAGAAAGTAACAATGAAGGTGAACTATAACATCGGGCCTGCTTTCCATTATTTAGAGAATACTACTTTTTGTAATCAAGCCCACACAAGACCATGAACACTTACTACACTGTGCTATCCCTGCACAAACAGAAAAAACCTAAGCTTAATGTTTCCAGACCAACCTGGTTGTCAATTTGTTTGGTGCCAACTAAACACAATAAATTGGAATTCTTTTTTCCAAAGTTGATAGCACAGCCAGTTCCTAAAACTTCAAATTATTATTCATATAGATATTTATACTTACATATAGAGACCAATAATAGAGGTATATTATGCATCAATAGAAGCAAGAACCTTTCCACGTAGAACACCATATTCTGAGATCCCTGTTCAATCTATGGTGCTGGTACTAACTGGGCCAGCATGACAAAACTCCATTCACAAACAAACAAACACAAACAAATGCAAACCATAACATGCACACACTCATTTAAAAGCCTCCAACAACCCTGACAGCACTCCTTGTGTTAGTTCTTAACAATGAGAAGGAAACTGACAATTCACAGTGGGTAGTTAACTATTCAAGTATTACTACCATGAAGGCACATGGGACTCAAGCCACAAAACAAGAGAGATTTCTAAGAAATGAATACAAGGACTCACTNTGAGTTTCCTTTGCTGAGCAGAGTCACTTCGGTTCTTGTTCACTTACTGCTGACCTATGAGCCACCTCTAGCAAATTCCTTTCACCTATCATAGGGTTGATGCTACAGAGGGGACATGTCATAGAATAAGAATTTGGGGGAACTGGTCTGGGTTATGGCCAAAACTACATTCTTTGCAAAGCAGTAAGTATCCTTATTTCAGATCTTTGAGGACACACATCAGGACCAACTATAGATATTGTATATATGAGATCAAGAAGAGCCAGGCTCAGCTGAAAGCCAGGTGTACTACCCTGATGTCACTCCTCAGTGTTGATCTCCCTGGTTATCTCATACAATCCTCCAAGAACACTGTGCACTGGATAATGGTAGCTGAGTAAAAGGTACATTTGTATCCACAGATACCTGGGTGACACAATGATACCACCCCCATATGGCTTTGCCCTGCAGACCACAAGGAAAGCTCGATATCCCATTTCACTGGGCAATGGATGAAACTCTTGACTTCTCAACATCTTCCTCTGCCTCTGCTTAATAGCTACAGCCCTGCAAAGGAAGGCTGGGATTGAGACCAGTCAGGAGAAAGGAAGCAGTAGGGCAGAACNGCCTGTTCNTCTCAGAAGCTTTATTCTCCGAGGTGCAGCAGTTCAAAGCCAGAAAAGCNGGCAGTGTCAAGAATGGATAAAGCTGCCACTGGCCAGGAAGAGCTGGTATATAGCCAGATACAAGAAAGGGGGTGATGGGGCAGAAGGAGATGGAAACAGCTTTCTAGGTTTCTCCCTGGCCCAGGAAGACAGTTGGGTGCTACAGTGGAAAAGATAATCTCCCATCTAGGTCACTGGAGTAGTCTTTGTCTAAGAGTATGATATGGACTCCACACACATTAGAGCTATGATCCTCCCACTCCAAGGTAAAACAAAGCACTTTGCAAAAGTAGATGAGAACTGTGACAGCAACTTCATCCACAGCGCCTGGGCATACCAGAAACAGGACCTCACTCACCTTCAGTGCACAGGAACAGAGTCTGTTCTTAGGGTGTGTGCTCTCTAGCACACAAAAAAATTCCTAGGGATGAGCTCTCACCAAGGCAGAAGTTGGTAATGCAGAATGAATCTAAACTGGGCCAACCAACAAGCCCATCCTAAGGGAATTACTTATTACCAATTCGGGGATGGCAGGTTGTTATTCTGAACTAGGATGTTTTGTTAAATTACAAATTTTTCAATAAATTTAAAGTATTTACTGAGATCATAAAATGGTTGCTGCACAGTAGGTTCTTACTGTGTGTGCACAAGAGCTTCAGCAAGGGTACTAGAGATAGCTATTAGTTGCCTGCGGGGACAGGAAAATACTTATAATTATTTATATGAGTTTTCTTAGAGAGTAGTAGCCTTTTGTAGGTTTGTAAAGGGACTGCTTTCATACATAAAAAGATCTAAAGACAATAATATAATGGAAAGTAAAAATGGCATATGACAGAAAGGATAAGTAGCAGGGAGATGATGGACAAGAAAGGACACAGTGTCAAGAGGTCAAGAATGCTTGAACATGACTCATCATCCATATTTTCCCTTCAACTATGTATTTCTGGTCATCAGGTAACAAGATGCCTCTCAGTTCTGCTTGTTTTATCTGCTACATGCAGCACTTTCTTCTTTCCTCATNGTGCTCACTTTGTCATTTTGTAACCCTCTGGGCTCAGGGTTCAGCACAAGATAACTACACAAATATTTAAAATAAATTCATCAGTCATTTTTGATGCTGAATACTAACTTGGATTCCATATTGCATACTAACATCATGACTTCTATTTCATCATTTCA